>RJWK010000009.1:55299-183871 GCA_004363435.1 Platanista minor | reverse complement strand
GGGGGTGAACCGTCTTTCGACACCTCTTTTAGGGGCCGAGGAGTTTCTTCAGTCACCAGTAGAGAAGGAGTTTTCTTAAATACGTCCGTCTGGGGAGATACGGGACCTTATGGCCTTCCGTGTCCAGTGATGCACTTGGCTTTATTCTCCAGGGTTACATCCGTTCTCCTTACGTATGGACAGCAAGTGAGGCATTGTTTGCTTCTAACCCCGGAGTACAGCAAACAGGCAAGGTAGCTTTGTCTTTGAAAGATTGCAAATATAATAGGTAGCAATCAGTAGTTTTAATAAACGTTCAGAATAGATGTGCATCTTTCATAAAATGCTGTAGGAAACCTCCGCGGACCTTTCCGGTGCTCCAGAGTGAATCTGCGCCCGTCCGTCCCCTGGGCTCCTAGAGTTGCCTGGACCCTCTGCCTGGTGGCCGGAGGTTGGCCTAGAGCCGCACTGACCCCACACGCTGCTTTGGCTTCTTTTATCCTTTATGGTCCCTTTACCTCGCCCACCGTAGCCAACCAAGACTGCTTCTCAGTCCGGACGTCTGGTGTCTCCGCCCGGGGCCCGTACGAGGCTCAGGCCCGTTATGGCTCTCACCCGGGACAGGGCAGCTCAGCTCCCCGCGCTCTCTGCGGAGCTGTGCCCTCCTCTCCCGTATCCCACCCACATCCATACCGACTGCGAGGGGCCTGCTGGCGTCTTTGACAAATTCTGCTCCCACTGTTCTTATGTCATTTCCTTGTTTTGTATAGATGGAGATTTCCCGCTGGTAGCAGGAGCTTGGTAGAGTAGCAGCTGAGGCTTGGCCTATGAATGAAGAGTTGAGCTGTTCAGTCGTGGGAGAGGCCGTCTTGTGGGCTAGTCGCTTCCTGGAGGATGGAGTCACGTGAAGGAGCTCCGAGTAGGACTTGCACAGGTTTGGGTTGGAAGGCAGTCCAAGGAGGCTTGTAAGACGCCTCCTACCTGAAGTCAGGGAGTGGGCTCTGAGTGTCTGTCACAGGCCGGTAAGAGCCCTTTGGTGAAGCCGTGGCAGAGCTGGGACTCAACGCCCGGGTCTGCTGGCTCCCAGGGCCAGCCCCTGGCAGACACAGGCCCAGAGCGGCCCCGCAGCTTCTGCTGGCGCTCTTGCGTAGTAAACCTTCAGCATTCGGAAGAAATACCTCCCAGGAGCTCCTGAATTCCCAAGTTTAGAAATACTGACATGACGTTAACTCCTTCTGAGAGGCACAGTAACGTACACGTTTTGCGTGCCCCGCCCCGCAGACTCTTCCTGCGAGCTAGCGTTGTGAGGTGCTAGGAGCACACGGAAGTCGGCGTCAGTGGCGGCCAGTGGGCGTGGGGAGCGGCCTCATGCCTTTGGCTCTGCGGGGCGGGCAGGGCCGCGGGCACAGCTTCCTGCCCTGCCGCCCTCCCTTCCTTCCTCTCCTTTCCCTGGGGGCGGGTAGCTGTGAGCGGCTCAAGCCCTCTCTCACTCTTCGTAACTTGCACCCCTAGAATGCAGTTTAAATAGAGCGGGCCGAAAGGAAACGTGCGATGGCTATTTTTCCCTGGGGTTCGGGGGCTAGTTCGGCGGGCGGGAGAGGGGTTAGGACAGCCGTGCCATTCTTGAGTGCCTCCTGCTGTGCTTCTGAACCAGGCTCATGGCTTTGAAATTGGGTTTTAGTTTGTGATGGTGATCTTTTGTTGTATCTGGATCAGATGGCTTAACGTTACTGTTTTTTCTCTTACACGTAGAGCAGTTATTTGCTTTTAAAGGACTATCAGTGACACATAAAATAGAACATACGGCAGCTACCAAAATTTGCAGTGGAAGTTGTGACTCATTTGTGAAATGAGCGCTGCTCTACGCTCCTTCGCTGGCAATAATGAAGTGAGTTTCTGTGGTCTGCAGGGTAATGAGTCGGTCCTTTGTTTTGCTTTGCTGACAGTTCAGGGATTGTCTGTGTGGCTTGCCCAATGTCGTCCTCCTGTGTGGCACCATTGTTTGACCCGACTGGGCTCTCCACGCCTCCCGCCTCGGGGAGAGCTTGTGTCGGCTGGGCTCAGCCGGGCTGATCCTCATGGTGCCGAGTAAAGGCTGCTCTTCCTGTGAAAGCTGCTCGCGTTGTTCTCTGGACCAGCCTTTGTGTGATGGAGCTGTGGCAGCCGGGCTGTGAGGTCTCATGGGGTCCTGCAGCAGCCAGAGTGTGCAGAAGTCAAGGAAGGGGAGACAGGTGATGGCTGGAGCACACAGACGTGCCGCTGACCTCGGGGAGGGACGTGTGGCCTCCTGGCAGAGTGGATGGTCGGCGCCAGCATGACTCACTTAGCGAGTCTTGGTTGTGTGTTTGTGAAAAGCTAAGTGTAACTTGGATGGTTTGGGTGGGATTACTATAGAGCTTGACTTGAGCACTTATTTGAAGATCTTGTTTACAACGAGTAGTTGAAATTAACCAACTTAACTGTCGTAATCGATGCAGTCTTTTCTTTGGCGTTGCTTCTGGTACATTCTCTGGGAAGCTTTTGAATCTGCTTGCTCTGCTTAATGCTGCGACTGAGGAGATGCCGTTTTCTTCTCCTCGTGCTCGTGCTCCTGATGTTGCCACGCAGGGGTTTTCCTCTTCCATCGCACAGGAACTGTTTTTCTGTTTTAGAAAATAGGTGTAGAGGTTTCTGAGCATGTCCTAAGCAGTGTTGCTAATAGTTCCTAACAGTTGTAACTGAGACATGAAATCATAGTTTAATGTTCACTTTCACGTTAAAGAAGGGCTTTTTGTCTTAACGCACCTGTGACAGATTTAAATTTAAATTTTTCTTTTTTTAGTTCAGGGACTCATTATGCTTGGCTTGCTTCACGTCATTTTGCAGGATAAGATGTGGATGAGAGTGTATGCTCTGGTGATGCAGTGGCAGGGCCACACTGTCCTCTCTCTGTTCTCCAGTCTTTTGACCCTTTAGGTCCACTGAGTATTTCTTCGAGGGGAGGTGTCGTAAACTGTAAGATCAGCACCCACATTTCCCCACAAAGGGAGGGTCTCCTGGAGAAACCCCTCCCCCCTCCGCCCGCTCCACCAGGCATCTGTGAATAGGTCCATTCAGGGGCGAAACCAGAGCTGAGAGTCAGAGTGAAAGACCCTGATTCTCTTCATCTTACATAGTGTAGTATGTGAGTTATCTAATCAGGGTTGCATTTACTCATGAATGACTGTACTCTCCTCGAGAATGCAGAAAACAGCAGTGAGCAGAATAATCCGTGTTGCTTGTATTAATGTTGAAATCTAAATCTAGCTTAATGATTACTTTTTTCTTAAACGTTTAGACATACATTTTGATGATCAAAAATCAGGGGAGAAAACCGAGCGTGTTTGATATCTTTATTCTGTATAATTTCTTTTGCAGGATTAATTTAGGATGATGTGTCAGTTTTGGAAGACGGACAGCACATTTTAGCGCATGCAGTAGATCCTCAGAAAACATACACAGTATGATTTTTCTGATTGAAGAAGATGCTGGCTCTCTAACAGAGTGGGGGATGGAGACCGTAGCTGAGGGAGGGAGGGGTCTCACTTGCTTCCACTGGGGCCCTTAGCCTGTGGCCGGAGAAGCAGCGCGGGGCAGTGCAGGGTCAGCTGAAGGCTCACATTCTGGCTCTGGATAAGTTACTTAACCTCTCACTGCTTTACCTTTTTCCTCTGTAAAAGGAAGGTTTTTGCGAGGATTGGAGATACTATGGGTAGGGCGCCTTGCTCCGTGCCCAGAGTGGAGCGAGCATCGGGAGTTAGTAGAAGGCCACCTTTACACCTGCGCTCCATCAGGCTCCACCTGCAGACCCGGAGCCATCCCGCCCTGCCCAGGGAGGAGATTTGCTCTTGGCGATTGCTGATGGAAAGGGGCATGTGTTTTAGTTCAGCTGTTTTGTACTTGTGTTTATGTTTTTAGGAGTTGTTAACTGATTTTGGCTATATTTGCTATAGGGTATCAGGAAACATTTTTATGTTAAGGTTGATTTATAATTATCCTCCTATCTTTAAGTACAGTAGTGGCTATGTAAAGGTTGCTTTACACTGGTAGACCTTTAATTTTTAGTGTGTATAGGATGATCTGAGATGATCATCTTCTCTAATGAAGGTCTGAGGTTCCCAGAAATGGACTGAGATTTACTAGACGCCGTCTAAAGGGTAAACTTCATGTTTTTTTTAGTTGATATACTTTCCATATGTCAAAATGCATAGATTTTAAGGGTACAGGTCAGTGAGCTTTGATAGGTATATGTATCTGTGTAACAGCTACCCAAACCACGATGTAGAATTTGTCCATTACTCCAGAAATTTATCTCACGCCCCCTTCCCCTTTGTCACCTCCTCCCACCCCCGCCTTTTGATTTCTGCCATCATAGGTTCGTTTTGCCTGTTCTTGGACTTACTGTAGACGGACTGTGCAGAATGTCCTTGTTGTGAATGGCTTCTTTTGCACAACACAGTGTTGTAGAGATTCATCCACGCATCCACACTGTTGCGATTATCAGTGGTTCCTTCTTTTTTTCTAAACAGACTCGGCATTACTTATCTGATGATGAATTCATTCTGGCCTCATTCTAGGTATACCTGTGTCAAATGTGCTTGGCGGTGAGATGAAGTCAGTTGTGTAGCCTTGGTAGCAGTTCATTACATGGATTTAGTAGTTAATCACAGGGAGTGACTGATGATATTAAACAAATTAGTATTACATAGAAGCAACAATGTGAATTGAACAGTGGTGATGAACTTGCTGAAGCTTATACATCTTAAATGTCAAATAATACTTATTCATCATTTGTTGTAGGTGCTACAGAATATTTTGGAAACAGAAAATGAATATTCTAAAGAACTTCAGACTGTGCTTTCAACCTATCTACGGCCACTGCAGACCACTGAGAAGTAAGTTAGATGATAATTGTGTCAAGTGTGAAAGAGTCATCACCTTGGCTGTTCCTTCGTATTTTCAGAGAATAGAGGCTGAGCTACTGGAACAGAATTAGCAGCAGTTTCCTATAGACATGAGCAATTTGTTTATTAGACTTTTAATAGGGTGCTGGGCTGGGAGAGGAGAGGAATGTAAGTAAAACTGCTCACTTATTTCTCCTGTTGTTTTCTCGGCTCTAGGTTAAGTTCAGCAAATGCTTCATATTTAATGGGAAATCTAGAAGAAATATGTTCTTTCCAGCAAATGCTTGTACAGTCTTTAGAAGAATGTACCAAGTAAGTAAGGTGCTAAAAATTGCAAAATTCAGATTGATTGATATTATTTAAAGGATCAGGTTTAGCATAGTTTTAGAATATTCACATTTCTAAAGGTGGAGACTAGGTTATTTTACTTTATTTTTATTTGTGATGTGGACCATTTTTAACGTCTTTATTGAATTTGTTACTACGTTGCTTCTGTTTTATGTTGTGTGTTGTTGTTTTTTTTTTTTTTTTTGGCCACGAGGCATGTGGAATGTTAGCTCCCTGACCAGGGATTGAACCTGCACCCTCTGCATTGGAAGGCAAAGTCTTAACCCCTGACTGCGCCAGGGAAGTCGCTGGAAACTCGGTTATTTTGAATCTTTGGGGTATATCAACTTTTATAGTAAAAGCTGTGTTTTAGACTATTTTCACAGGAGGGATCTACTGACTATTCAGAAAAAGAAGAAAGACTTCCCCTGAGTGGTGATTCTTTGGCTTGGGGCCAGCGGGGTCGGGGAAGCAGGGGTGAAGAACCCTGAAGAGGGAGAGAGCGCACAGCTTCTTGCCTCACGTGCCACCATGTGGGCGGCCACGTTGCTCCCATGCCCTCCCTGGGGACCACCCTCCCGGCACCTTCACGTGTCCAGCAGCCCAGAAGCCCCGGGGCCCCGGCGTTTGGGGGTTTTACGGCAGTCTCGCTGTAGAGCCAAGATTGATTAAATACATCATTGGCCGCTGGCGATCCTCCCAGTCTCAGGCCCCTCTCCCCTCTGTGGAGGTCTGGGGTGGGCTGAAGTCCCCACCCTCCAATCACGTGGTGTGTTCCCCTGGCAGGCCCCCCCCACCCCCATCCTGAAGCCGTCTGGGGGATCAGCCCAAGCCCCGGTGTGGTTAAAGGGGTGCGGTATGGGTAACAGAAGGTGCTCCTGTCACTCAGGACATGACAGGGGTTTTAGGAGCTCTGTTCCAGGAATGGGAGCCAAGCCCAAAGGTGGGGTTAGAGTTCTGGAGGGGGAGAGAGCCCCGAGCTCTGCGGCTGAAGCCCTTGAGGCAGGAGGGGAGCCTCAGGGCAGCTGGGCCGCCCCGCCCTCGGGCACCTTGTAGGATGATTTCCAAAGAGTAGTTAGAAACCCTTCCCGTTAGTCAAATTGACTTCTCTTTTACTGTAAAAGTTAGTTTAGACGGAACGTCCCTATGGCTTTCTAGGATTGAGCATGTTCCCCGAGGTCCCTGCAGCTTGTGCCGGCCGCCCTTGTCAGGGGGTGGTCCAGCCTGTCTCATCACTTACTCGTGTGCTCGTTCATTCATTCGTTCATGCGTTTGCTAGTTCTCCTGTTCCCCCTCCCTCACAGATCACCCCACGCCCAGAGCTCTTGTAGCTGGTATCCTCTTTCTAAGCGTTCTTCTGGCCTGAAAGGAGTTCTCTTTCCTGTGGTAGCGTCTGCCCTGCCCTTGTGCTGACACTGCCCTGGCTCAGGCCGGCCTCGTCCTCCCTGCGTCCTGCACGGACTCCTGACCAAGGCCTCGGCCTCCAGGTGGCCCCCTGCGTGTCCATTTCTCCACCAGCCTCTGGTCCGAGCTCTGCTCAGGAGCTTCGGGTGGCGCCCGGTTACTCATGTGTTGCTTCACAGCTGTGTTTTACAGACTGGCCTTCGAGGTGCTTGTACAGGCCGCCTCGTGGGGGGAGAGCTAGGTTAGGAGATGAGTTCCCGAGTGGTGGCAGTCTGACCGGGTCCCTCCCCGATGGGCTCCCGCCCACCTCTCCCGCTCCTTCCCCGCCTTGTGCCGCAGCCCAGAAAGCAGGCCTCTGCCCCTGCCCGCCACCCCCGGGGCGGGGAGCAGGGGTGCTGAGGGGTGACCCCCGCCCAGCCCTGCCTGCTGTCCCCTCCGTTTGGATCCACTTCCTCCTGCTGTTCCTCTTACTGAAATCCCGCCGGTTCCTTCAGCCCAGTGGACACAGTCAGTCCTGGCCGCAGCCTGCCCCTCTCCCCGCGTTTGTTTACTTGCACATTTGCGCTTTGTTTACTTGCAGACTCCTTTTTATAGTGTATTGTAGACTGAGTTCCCATCAGTTCTCTTATATATTGTAGGGCTTCAGCTTATCGAAGAAAATATTTAATAAATAAGCATTTAGTGTAATTGCTGTTGGTTAAATACACATTGTGTATTGATTTTGTTCAAAAGTTAATTATAAAGCATATCTTAAGATATAAATAAATTCATTTTTATAACGGATCATCACTGTAACATTTTCACCGTAAAATAGTATTTGCTTTAGATTATTATCAAAATACAAATTTGAACTAGAGGATGTAGTTCATTTTGTTTGAAAGTTATTTTTTTTGAACCATCCAAATAATAGCCAGCATGGGTGATCCAGAGATAATATTCAACTTTGTAGAATAGACTGGCTTAGATGCAGAGAGCACCCTTCTGGTTTTGCCTGGGCCGTCCTTATTAAAGAGCAGAGCATAGGACTTGAGCTTATTTAGAGGTGATTTGGGGTTGATGGTGCACTGACCCAGGTGATTCCGGTCATGGGAATCACCTCTGACCTCAGTGGCGGCGTCTCCACGGTGGACTCAGCGTCAGAAACTGACCTTCTGCCCCTGGCCCGCCATGCTGTCACCTGGGAGGCCCCTGAGTAGCTCTTGCCATAATTTCCTTACTTGTTATGACTGCAAGATTCCATAGAAACGTGATTTCAAAGCACATGTCCAGCGCTAGAACCTTAAGAGTCTAGGGAATTTAGAAAGTGAGGCAGACCAGTGGCGCGTGCGGGGACACGGGCAGATGGCCTGGGGTGGGGGGAGCCTGAGAGAGCTGCTGGCCGGTGGGAAGGGACTCCTCCCGCGAGAGCCTCAGATGCTGCCCCTTCCCGGGGCCCTGGCACCCTTAAGAGGGTCGTCCACGTTTAGGGTTTGGGGTTCAGCAGGAGAGGACTTGCCGGGGGCTGCCGGCAGCCCCCGAGGCTCCTACGAGTGGGCACTTGTGGCCACTCGTGTAGATATCTCTCTCCATGCTGTCTGCCGAACTGCATGCTGAGGTTCACCTGGCGCGTAGCCGTGCCCTCGTGCTGATCTTCGTCTCCCCTTGGAAATCGGTGGTTACCGGACTGTGAACCCCCTCTCTGTCCAGCTAGCATTACCAGCAGGAATAAATGTGCTCTGGGGGAAGATGGTGTAGCAGTTCTGATTTCTCAGGTTTTTCCTGGGATTCATTCCTTTTCACTCTAGGGAAGGAGAAAGGCCCTTGGCTATCCCCTCTTGCTACAGAGACTATTGGCTGGACCCTTTGTGTCACCCACCTGTTATTATCAGGCCATTGATAACGCCTCACCTGTTATCAGATCCTCGGTTGATAACACCCCCCCTTATCAGACCGCTGATTGGTAACAACCACCTGTTATCAGGCCACTAGTAACCTCCCTCCTGTCATCAGATCAGTGATAAAACCATACTTATCAGACCACTGCTGACCCCGTACCCATTGTCAGAGCTGGACGTTGGGCCACCAGGAGGCTGCAGGTAGATGTGACTGACAGGCAGCCCTGTGGCCTCCACACCCCATTGGGGGCCCTGCCTACACGTTGTCATGCTCTAAAAACCACCTCTAGAAGCACAAGAGAGAACTGCAATGAAAATCCTGTTTCAGTTCTTAAGTCATATTCCGTGTTGATGATCTTTGTGAGTTGTGCATGCCCTGTTATTTCAGTGCTCTAGGCGGTGTTAACGTGTGAGGCGTGTTGGTGCAAGACCTGGGCTCCGTGTTAGGACCGCTCATGTAACCTTTCTGAGCTCTGTCTGCTGGTGCCTTCTGGCGAGCTGATGGATTATGAGGATTTTATAAACTGATGGGGGGCAAGTGTAGTGAATTCCTGCAGAACTGGTCTGAGAGAGGTCATAAAACTCTAGGGCCAAGGCTCGACAGGTCAAAGGAAAGAAGGAAGGGAGGGAGGGAGGGAAGGAAGGAAGGAAGGAAGGAAGGAAGGAAGGAAGGAAAAGAAAAAGAAAGAAAACCTTGTATAGTGAAGTCATTGTCCATATATAATCCATGGACATGTAAGGAATGAAAACCCCTAGACCTAGATTTTACCTCCATTCTCCTTTGAGCGCGTCGGGGCTGTGGTGTTGGACCAGCTGGGAAATGACGTCATGACAGCGTGTAGCCCAGCACTGAGCAGTGTGTATATGTAGTTAGAGTAACTTCATCATTTAGATAGTGCATCTCTAGTCTTCCTGTGCCCTGTCTCCGGCAGTGTTCTGTTTTTGTTGGCCAAACTCTGACATCCCATCGTTGCCGTTGCTTTCAGTCCCCTCAGCTGGGCAGTCGGGGGTTGCCTGCTGGATTTCTCGTTGTAGAAGCCAGCCTCCTCCTGTTTCACTGTGTCTGAGTATGACCATCATCACCTGCTCAAATGTCAGTGTGTAATAGTCTCAATAGATGTGTCTTAGGTGTCTGGATCCTGGTAGCAAGCAGGTCGTTTCAGTATGTCTTTGAGGAAGGCATTCTTGGCTGTGTTGTCATGCCTGGTCCTTGGTGACTTGGAAAGGATGCTGGTCTTTGTCCCTCTCCTGGAGGTGTGTGCTGTCCTCCTCTGAGGGCTGCTGCAGTTTGTGTCTCAGAAAATTGGGACATCATCTCTTACAGTCAGTTTATTTTTGAACTTGTTTTGTATTCCCCTAAAAGACTGCAGGTAGAGATCATCTCTTTCTCTGTTCTTAATCTGTTCGCAGTGCCTGAATGAATGGTTGAAGTTAATTTATTGAGTCAGTGACTATTTCTCCTGCAGATACACGGGACTGTGACTAATCCCTGAAGGCTATTAAAAACCCACTTAGGGCTAAGTTCACACCGGAGAAGAGACTGCTAAAAGTGCAGATGCTCGCTTACTTTGGCTTCAGATCTGAATCCATGAACTGAGCAGTGAAACTCGCAACAAGAAGCACACGCTCGGTCAGGGTTAGGCCGCTGCATTATGGAAATGCTATTGACAGCTGGCCCGTTTTCCCCCAGGATTAAGGTGCCTTTCCTGCTCTGGATGAGTCTTTTTCCCATGTCAGTGATGATGATGATGATGATGATGATGATGGTGATGATTGCCTGTAGGTTTCGTTGGCATGCTTGTCTCTCTGCCTACCACTGATTCTCTCCAGCCTTTGCCCAGAGGGAAAGAGGGCTGTTGTGTTTTCTCATCTGCCTGTCTTGATGCTCCTTCAGTAGAAAACCTTACCGACCAAGTAACCCCATGTTATATTTCTCCTTATTTTACACACAATTTAAGGCTTCGTGACATTATTTTTCTCACTGCCCAAGGAATCCTGGACTTGTGCACAGGTGCTGGCGTCTGGACGCTGGAGAAAAGGATAGGCTTGGTCGGCTGCTTTACGGCGGAGCGGCTTCCGAGGCAGGCCCCTCCCCCCGCTGGCTCGTGGTCAGAGCACATACAGTCCGGGACTTGTGTGTGTCGTTTCTGTGGGGTGTTGCACAGGCCCTCCTCCCGCATGATTCCCACGTTCACTACTGTCTGTGGCACTCAGGATGGTTCCCTTATGCCTCTCCTCTCCAGGATGCCTGAAGCTCAGCAGAGAGTCGGAGGCTGCTTTTTAAACCTGATGCCGCAGATGAAGACCTTGTACCTTGCGTATTGTGCCAACCACCCGTCTGCAGTGAGCGTCCTCACGGAGCACAGGTGCATCTCTGGGACTTGCCTCCCTGAGCGGGGAGGGCCGTCATGGGGTCCCTCCTGGAGCAGCTTGTTGCTGTCAGATGTTACGTGCAATGCAGTGTGAACATTCATGCGTTTATTCAAAGATGACAATTTTAATTACCCTCGAAATTAGTGCCTGAGAAGTACTGGTTGGAAGTCTTTGAAATCCTGCTTAGCGCTTTTATAATAGTAAAGGGTGTGTTTTGAAGTCTCCCCTCAGCTCGGACCCTTTGGACAGTGGGTTGAAGGAGCGGGTAAGTGTCCTGGAATGTGGCTGCAGTCCGGGCTGCTGGAATTGCGTTTCTCAGCGCATAAACCCGAGACCACGTGAGACAGAAGTACGTTTGCTGTAGGACTAAATGTCCGTTTACAGTGAGGCCTGGATTTCTTAGGAAAACATTAAGTTGGAGACTGTTAGCTTTAGCTTTTCACCCCGAAGCAGCGGTGAAACAAGTGAAACAACGGACAGATTGATTTCCTGCTCGTTTGGTAAGACAAGGCTGTGCCTGTGTCCTGGAGGAGGGCCGGGCGCCCTGGGCAGCGGCGAGCACCACGGGCTCGGCCTGCAGACGGAGTGGGTGATGGGGCTCTGTTTCTGCTCCCAGAAGGGCACACGTTTGTAATAATAAGTGTTTTAGAAAACATTTATGAAAGTTTCTTCTGAAAACAGCAGTTCAGTCACAAAGAGCGGTTCAATGATTGTTTAACCCATAAATGAAGAAATTCTGTTAGTCGCATCAGGGTAAACGCCACTGTGCTTGTGATTTAAATATTTAGCCTCAACTTACTCCTAAGGATTTCGGTTTAAAGCTTAGAAACTGTGCTGGGGAGCAGGCATTGCTGAGATTGAGCTGAGGTTCCAGCGTAGCATCCCTGTGAGTGTGCCTGGGTTGTGTGGGCCTGGTGGCAGGGCCCTCTGGGTCCGTCAGACCTGGTTTGAGCCCTGACTGCTGCCTCTCTGAAGCAGATGGGTCTCAGGAGGTCACCCCTCTCCTCTGAGAGCACTGGCCACAGGTTACTGTGGGCGTGAAGCAGAACACGTAAACTGTCAGGACCGAGTGAGCACGATGAAGCCTCAATAAGTGCGAATTGCTTTATTATCTTATCTGGACTCTGGTGTTTACTGCTTCTCCGTGTGCTTAAATACTGAACCTCCATTTGTAGTAAAGCATTTCCAGTCCTGCAGCGAAGCAAGCAGTCTTTGACACGGTGACGGAAAGGAGACAGATTAGGACACACGGTGACCACAGAAATGAAGAGCCCACAGGTCGTCTTCTTCCCCACGCTCTGGGAGTGTGGGCGGTGCTAGCATGCACCTTCCTAGTTAGACCGTGAAGCATGGATGCGGTTACATGCTCCGGCATCCACTCCTGGGAATGACAGGTTAAGTGGAATCTCCACACCGGTGAAATGCAGAGATTACATTTGTGTCTCTGGAAATTCCTCAGGAACTGCTGACACAGCCGTGGGGGAGATAACAGCAAATAGAATGTTAGGGTAAAATTGCACACCTTTTAAATTCTGCTCTCTCCTTCCCCCTGTTTGGTCAGGGGTTGATCCCCTAGGGGTGGGTTGAAAGTATGAAAAGAGGGTGGGCGTGAGGCTCTAGTGCCCAAGGCGACATTTAAAGCAGTTCAGACTGTTGAAGTTTCCTAAGGTGTTCAGACGTTCAAGGGGATGCTCGCCAGCGTGTGCTGTTTTCCTCTCTTCTGTACTATTACTTTAATGACCGCTTGTGTCGTAGCTGAAACCTCAGTGGAGCTTTTTCCCAGGCTAGCAGGGAGAGAGCACAGGCGTGGTTCTGAGTGGGGACCTTGGCCCTCCTCCACGTGGCGAGTGCTGGACGCGAGACGGGTGCACTGAGGTCAGGCTCTGGCACTGTGAGCCCAGAGACGGCGGGAGAGCGCGGCGGCCGCAGGATGCGCTGCCTGTGTGCCCTCCTGAGGTCCCGGGGCAGCGACAGTGCCCGCTCCGCCCGCAGGTCAGACCCCGCTTCTGAAGCGTAAGTCGGGGGATTGAGAGGAGGCTCGCGGGCGGCTGGTGGCCTCTGTTGGCCTTCACTTTCCATTCTGGGACCCTAGCTTGTAGCCTCTTTCCCGCTTCCCTACATTTGTTGTAGTCTTAAAAGCCGCCACACTTAGGGGTAGATTCACCTCTTTTTTTTGCCTGAGTATACTTTTTTCTTTTCTTTTTTTTTTTCCTTTTTTTGCGGTACGCGGGCCTCTCGCTGTTGTGGCCTGTCCCGTTGCGGAGTGCAGGCTCAGCGGCCATGGCTCATGGGCCCAGCCGCTCCGCGGCACGTGGGATCCTCCCGGACCGGGGCACGAACCCGCGTCCCCTGCATGGGCAGGCGGACTCTCAACCACTGTGCCACCAGGGAAGCCCTACTTTTTTCTTTTTTAATTTAATTTTATTTATTTTTTTATACAGCAGGTTCTTATTAGTTATCTATTTTATACACGTTAGTGTATGTATGTCAATATACTTTCTCAGCATTGATTTAAATGTAGTGTTTTGCAGTTTTAAAGTCTTATTTGCAGTCTTATGATCCTTACATTATGTTAGTTTGAATTCTGAGTATGAATCTTGAAAACGTATATACAGAACCATCAGTTCTACTCTGCGACATAAATCACAGCAAGATCCTTTTTTTTTTTTTTTTTAAGATAAAACACGAGTCACATGTATTACTAGATTTGTCCGCAGTCAGCAGTGGTGATCTTCTTGCTGGTCCTGCCATTCCTGGACCCAAAGCGCTCCATGGCTTCCGCAATATTCATGCCCTCTTCCACCTTGCCAGAGACCACATGCTTGCCATCCAACCACTCAGTCTTGGCAGTGCAGATGAAACACTGGGAACCGTTTGTGTTGGGGCCAGCATTTGCCATGGACAAGATGCCAGGACCCGTATGCTTCAGGAGGAAATTCTCATCATCAAATTTCTCCCCGTAGATGGACTTGCCACCAGTGCCATTATGGTGTGTGAAGTCACCACCCTAGCACATAAATCCCGGGATTATTCTGTGAAAGCAGGAACCTTTGTAACCAAAGCCTTTCTCCCTACGGCTCAGAGCACGAAAGTTTTCTGCTGTCTTTGGAACTTTGTCTGCAAACAGCTCCAATCTGTTTAACGTAGCTTTACGGATTGGATGAGCAGTCACTTCTTGGTTTCCAGGTCCCTTACCTCAAAGGAGACGCACGGCCCAAGGGCTCGCCGTTGACGTCGATGTCAAAGAACACAGTAGGGTTGACCACGGTTGGGCAGCGCCGTCGGCCGGTGTCTGCAAAGCCAGCAAGATCCTTTTTGACCCACCTCTTAGGGTAATGGAAATAAAAACAAAAATAAACAAACGAGACCTAAGGAAACTTAAAAGCTTTTGCGCAGCAAAGGAAACCGTAAACAAGACGAAAAGACAGCCCTCAGGATGGGAGGAAATATTTGCAAATGAAACAACGGACAAAGGATTAATCTGTAAAATATACAAACAGCTCACGGAGCTCAATATCAAAAAAACAGACAATCCAATTGAAAAATGGGCAGAAGACCTAAATAGACATTTCACCAGAGAAGACATACAGACGGCCAAGAGGCACATGAAAAGATGCTCAACATCCCTAAGTATTAGAGAAATGCAAATCAAAACTACAATGAGGTATCACCTCACACCGGTCAGAGTGGCCATCATCAAAAAATCTAGAAACAATAAATGTTGGAGAGGGTGTGGAGAAAAGGGAACCCTCTTGCACTGCTGGTGGGAATGTAAATTGATACAGGCACTATGGAGAACAGTATGGAGATTCCTTAAAAAGCTAAAAATAGAATTACCGTATGACCCAGCAGTCCCACTACTGGGCATATACCCTGAGAAAACCATAATTCAAAGGGGTCACGTACCACAGTGTTCACTGCAGCTCTATTTACAATAGCCAGAACATGGAAGCAACCTAAGTGTCCATCGACAGGTGAATGGATAAAGAAGATGTGGTACATATATACAATGGAATTATCACTCAGCCATAAAAAGAAATGAAATTGAGTTATTTGTAGTGAGTTGGATGGACCTAGAGTCTGTCCTACAGAGTGAAGTAAGTCAGAAAGAGAAAAATACCTTATGCTAATGCATACATATGGAATCTGAAAAAGCGGTACTGATAAACCTAGGTGGCAGGGGGGGAATAAAGACGCAGACGTTGAGAATGGACTGGGGGACACGGGGTGAAGGGGAGGCTGGGATGAAATGAGAGAGTGGCCTGAACATACACTCCCAAATGTAAAACAGCTAGCTAGTGGGAAGCAGGCACATAGCACAGGGAGATCAGCTCGGTGCTCTGTGTCCACCTAGACGGGTGGGATAGGGAGGGTGGGAGGGAGACGCAAGAGGGAGGGGATATGGGGATATATGTATACTATGGCTGATTCACTTTGTTACACAGCAGAAACTCACACACCATTGTAAAGCAATTATACGCCAATAAAGATGTTTTTTAAAAAAAAAATAGGGCTTCCCTGGTGGCGCAGTCGTCGAGAGTCCGCCTGCCGATGCAGGGGACACGGGTTCGTGCCCCGGTCCGGGAAGATACCACATGCCGCGGAGCGGCTGGGCCCGTGAGCCACGGCCGCTGAGCCTGCGCGTCCGGAGCCTGTGCTCCGCAACGGGAGAGGCCACAACAGTGAGAGGCCTGTGCGTGTACTGCAAAAAAAAAAAAAAAAAAAAAAAGTTCAGCTGCCCTTGGATGGCAAAAAAAAAAGAAGCACCAGTTCTGTTGAATTATAACTGATGTGTACCTTTTGCATTATCATATGATAGTAGCCTCACAGGCTCATGGTTTCCTGTTTCGAGTGAATTACGGGTTTCGTTTTTTCCAGCACTTTAATTGTGGCTTTTGGCTGGGCTACTTGATGGCTCTCTGTGTGTTCCCCTGGTTGCCGTCTTGCAGCCCATGGTGTCATTTCAGTAAATACGGAGGAGGTACGTGGTGTAAGGATCCCCGGCATCAGTAGAAATTAAGTTGAAAGAGCCTTTGTTTTGTCAGAAAAGCTGTAACCAGCCGTTTTGTCTTGTTTTATTGTAGTACTAAATTTGTTTTTAAAACTAAAAAAAAACTATTACAGAGATCTATAAAGATTTATAAAAAGTTCTGTTTCCTTTCTTAACTGTGCACGTGTCTGGCATTGCAAGGCTGTCATGTGGATATTAAAAGAAGTTACTTTTTGCTTTTGCAAACGTTCCACATAAATTTTTAGTTGTAGGGAATTTTGGAGGGTGGGTGGGTGATGAGGTTAATTTGCTTAGTTTTATTCATTATTGTCTGCCATAACTATGGTCATGAAATTGCATGTATAATACTGAAATATCAAAAATGGCCTGAAGAGACTTCGTGACGACTTTTCTTGGGGTAGAAAAGGCCCCAACTGGATTATATTTAAAGGAGTCGAAATGTACTGTTAGTACCATTAAGCTTCATTTTTCTGGGACTGTGCTTGATCATTTATTTGTTCAACCCTCAGAGAAATGCTGGTAAAATATAAATTTCTCCTCCATAAAGCCATCTTTTCTCTCTGTTTACACGTTAGGGATGGGTGGGCTGATCTGAAGAGGCGAACGTTTCCGAGTGAAAATGTGTGAGGGCTAGGACGGGCGTGGTGGGCGCGAGACGTGGAGCGGCCGAGTGTGGGTAGGGGGGCCCCGGCTGGGCTCGGCCGCTGTTGGCAAGTGGCTCCCGTCTGCAGACATGCATGATGACCCCTGTCTCAGGCCCGGGGTGGCGTGGGCGGGAATGATGCACAGTGCGTGTCCGGTGCCGTCGCCCCTTCTCTGTCCCTCTCCCTGGTGTGCGCTCCTGCCTGTGCATCTCCTCTGCCTGAGCTTGGGGAGGTGGGCCAGGAGGCAGCCCTGAGGGTCAGGCTTGGAAGAGCCAGCCCAGCAAGGAGGGGAAGGCAGGGTGATGGCAGAAAGTGCAACCGTGCACAGTGGTGCCAGCGCCAGGCTCACCCACAGCAGGGTCCCGGAGCATCGCCTGCCTGGCTTTGGAAGCCCAGCCCTGTGGTTTTCCGGGAAAGCCGTTCTTCGAAAGCACAGAGTTCTGTGCACAAAGGTGTTGGGTCATGTTGCCTATGAAAGCGCGTGTGCACATAGAGCTCTAGAAGTAGTTGGGCCGCTTCTGTGCTAAATATTTTAAATTGCACCACCATGGCAGGCTGTCTTGCAGGAAGGAAGTCGTCATGAAGCTTTCCTTCTGATGGAAGTAGGAAAAATGTGTATTGTGTATGCTGAGTTGTTATAACGAGGACTTTGTGAAATTTTTCCCATTTTATAATTTGCTTTGATTTTGATAATAGCTCCTAAATGTGTATGTATATTTATTTAAAAGGTTGATTTTTGAATAAAACTATGTAGGTAGGTAGGTAGGTAGGTAGATGGCAGGTGCTGTTAGCTATGCTGTCACTCTTCTTACGCGGCCCAGGATGGCGCTCCGACTTCAGGCCACCCGCGTTGTCACGAGCCCCAGCGTAGATAGGAGGTCTTCGCGAGGTCTTACTGCTTAAGAGACATAAGGCTGATTTCCCAGTGATTGATTAATTTGTTTACAGCCTCATGTTTGAAAGCTTTTATTTCTGAATTGGTTTAGGGGAGTCAGATACCTTCCCCTTTGGATGTGTCAGCAGAATCGATGTGCCAGGGTTGAGAGTAAGAGGTGGGCAGTGCCAGCACCAGCTCTGCTGTCACACCTCCCACAGAAAGTCACCCTAGGTTGTACCATAGGAGACTCTCGTATTCACTGCTTTTGAACTAGCAGTTTCAGACGGTTTAGGCTGAATACCGCGCGTTCTTCGCCAGGAGCCCTCAGTGGGGCTGCTGCTCGTAGGAAGCTTGGGCGGGCGCAGCCACGTACAGCTGGGGGGTGGAGGTGAGGTGTGAGGCGGGTTCAGCTGACCCGCACCCCGGGGGGGTGGGGATGGGATCGGTGATTCTTCAGGACCCCGAGGTTGTCCCGGCCCTCCCAGTGGGTGGGTGCCGCCTCTTTTCACAGCCTGCAGTCCAGGTGTCCTCCGTCCCCGGTGTCTGGAGGGACGCGTCTCGGCAGCAGTGAGGGGCACAGACTGGCTTCCTCCCACGGACCCTTTAGGAACGTCATCTGCCCCTCAGTGCAGAGACAGAAGCGCAGAGTGTCAGTCACAGACGTGAGCCACAAATGTGTGGGTGACAGAGCTTGACCCACAGCTGTGCCCCTGACCTTCCTAGGGTCTTCCTGAACTGGAGCCCCCAGGGCAGCACAGGGCACAATGCGGGGCAGCTCAGGAGGGCATTGCCACTGGAGCGTTAGGTGGAAGGTGGTGAGGGTGAGGGTGTCAGAGGAGGAGTACGATATTAAAGACGTGCTTTTAGAGCTAATTTAGTTTCTGAGTGTATACTTGGTGTCCTCACCTACAAACGCGGAAAACTTTCTTCAAACACATTGGGAGGGTTAAATGAAATGATGATGCGAAAATGCTTTTGAAAGTTTAAAGCATGAGTACGTGTGAGTTACTTTATCGTGCTGCATCGTGCAGCCGCCTTCAGGGACTAAAGCACCTGGAGGGTCAGCGCCATGATTCGGTTCGTTGTAGTCGGGTTGCATCTCCTGACACGTGTTACCGTCTTGAAGTTCCAGGTAACTGGGCCCTGTTCTTGCTCTCAGAAGACCACTCACATTCACACTCTTCCGCAGGAAATTGCCTCGCTGAGGTGGCCTTTCGTGATTTGGGGTGGGGTGGGGGGGGGCGGGGGTTGCTGGGAAACCACAGGTGCTCTGTGTTATGCACACGTGGTTTTGCTCAGACTGAGGGTGAGAACATGTGGGGATCTCCCCTCTGGTGTTTTGAGATAACCAGCACGTGTTGGGCTGTGACAGTAGCGGTAGCCTCTGAACCGTCAGGGACACCGCACGGTACTTGGCAGTCCTGGTGGGACTGGGGCAGGAGCGCGGCCCTCCTGAGCTCTAACGGTGGTCTCTTCTCCCCTCCCCGCATGGCTGCGCGTGGTCAGTGAAGAGCTGGGCGAGTTCATGGAGGTGAAGGGTGCCAGCAGCCCAGGCATTCTCGTGCTGACCACTGGCCTCAGCAAGCCGTTCACGCGCCTGGACAAGTACCCTGCACTGCTCAAGGAGCTGGAGAGACACATGGAGGTACCGCCCGCCCCGCCTGCCAGCCAGCCACTCCTGGGAGAGGGCTCCCGGGCCAGATCCTGCAGAGGGGGTTTAACCAACGGCCCGTAACTCGGGGTTTTCAGAAGGACATTGTTAAATGTGAACTTGCTTTCCCTTATCCCAGCTGTAGCAAAGCGTCTGCTCCTTCAGTTCCGCTCCCACGCACTGCTGCTGACGAGGGATTTTCCAGTCGCTAGAAAACATTCATAGCGTCGAGGTGTCGTATCAGGAACACGTACTTGCAGTGTTGTTAAGTGCATAACTTATAGAGTAATGATAGTAAAAGAATCAACTAATGATGTGTATTTATCCTGTGTTCAGATACCAGGCTGTGGGCCTGGCAGAAATTTGGGTTCAGGTTACTGGCTTGGCTAGGCCATAGGGAACCATTCATTTCCCAAAGGGCGGGCCATCCAGTCTGCTTCAAAGCTGTTCCCCTCTGTCCTCTGGCGCCAGAGCAGCAGAGGCCTGTAAGGGCTGGACGTGGCCATGTGCCGGCCTCCCTCTCCAGGGCAGAGTCCAGATCGCTCTGCTCCATGATCCCCTCAAGGACTAAGAAATGGCACTTTAATGCTGCGAAGAATAGGGCAGGTTACAGGTTGAAAAGTATAGGGAAGGTCCGAGCCAGTCTGCAGAGTGCCTTTCTAAGAAAAAACTTTTCATCATGAAAGCTAATGGTGTGCTTCTTTTATTCAAAGGATTATCATCCAGATAGACAAGATATTCAAAAATCCATGACTGCCTTCAAAAACCTTTCAGTAAGTGATTAAGCATATTACGTTGTTTTTTTTCCCCCCGTCAGACATTATTATGGCAAAGGAATGCAGAAAATTACTTGTGAAGTATAATTTGGATTTACTCTGATGAAATAAAAATAAATATGTAGTAGTTATGCCATGGCTGGTAAACTCTCAGGCTTTACTGGACTGTGGACACCAGGAAAATGAAATGATAATTGTTTAAATTTTTAAAAGGCACCACATAACGCTATAGCTACTTACAGTGATTCAGAACATGTTTGTTTTGTTTTGTTTTGTTTTGTTTCTTTTTTTTGCGGTACGCGGGCCTCTCACTGCTGTGGCCTCTCCTGTTGGCGGAGCGCAGGCTCAGCGGCCGTGGCTCACGGGCCCAGCCGCTCCGCGGCACATGGGATCTCCCCGGACCGGGGCATGAACCCGCATCCCCTGCATCGGCAGGCAGACTCCCAACCACTGCGCCACCAGGGAAGCCCCAGAACGTGTTTTTAACTTCATCCCACAGTGTCTCTAGTGACTGAGTGTGAAGTGGAATGCTGGTGGGGTTTTTTTATCTGTTGTCATGCTGCCTTACTGACTTGAGTTTCTGGAATATGTGTCTTATTTGCAGCACAAGTGGAACTTACTCTTTTTTCCCCTCTTCTCAGTCTTCTCTGTCACATCCACTAGTAAAAGCAGAAAATATTTTTCTTGCCCAGTCCATGTTTTTTCTTCTAAAAGTGGCAGGAATGGCTATATTTTTCTAAAACAGTGTTTCTCGTTCTAGAGCTGTTGCGTGTGTTGTCTCTCTTGATTGCATACTTGTGAAGTAAGCAAATTGTTCACTAGGTGATCTGTCTTAAGAAGTAAGATACAAAGCCATGTGACCAAAACCTAAGGTTCCAGGAGTCCTGTTTTTTCTAACAGTGTTCTGTGCTTCTCAGGCTCAGTGTCAGGAAGTACGGAAAAGGAAGGAGCTGGAGCTGCAGATCCTGACGGAAGCCATCCGGAGCTGGGAGGGGGATGACATTAAGACCCTGGGCAACGTCATTTACATGTCCCAGGTCCTGATTCAGTGCGCTGGGAGCGAGGTACCGCAGTGCACGAGCGCCATTCCCAACACGGCTTTCCAAGGGCCCCTGCACGTGGCCGGTTTGGGAGGTGCCTGCCTGGGACACGGCTTCCCAGCAGCGTTCCTTCGCTTTTGTGGGCAGTGTGTCAGTGGCGGCGCAGGGAAGTGCTGCCTGCGTTTCTCTTTCTGTGTCTCCTTTTAGATTCTTGGGAATGTTTGCCCTTCTCTTGTGGTCTTTGTGGGGCTTTTCTTACCTATTGAAGCAAATGAGCTTTAATACATAAACAGTGCTTTTAGGTCTTTCATGTAGATTGGGTAAAGTTTATGGGGTGGATGGAAACATTGAGTTGACGTGTTGGATTTTAGGTTAGTGCCAGGGTCTGCCAGTGGACTAAATCCATCTCGGCATTTTATCCCACCCTCCTGCAGCCTGAAGGGCCCCCCTGGTCACCCACTGCCCCTAAAAGCTTACAGGTTCTTTTCCTCCATTTTCTCTCAACCACAGAAAGAAGATTTTACTAATTAAGAGTTAATGGCAGAGCTAAACTCCTTAATCAGATTTTTGTGTGTGTGTGTGTGGTGTGCGGGCCTCTCATTGCTGTGGCCTCTCCCGTTGCGGAGCACAGGCTCCGGACGCGCAGGCCCAGCGGCCACGGCTCACGGGCCCAGCCGCTCCGCGGCATGTGGGATCTTCCCGGACCGGGGCACGAACCCGTGTGCCCGGCATCGGCAGGCGGACTCCCAACCACTGCGCCACCAGGGAAGCCCATTAATCAGATTTTATAAACAGATGTTACGTGGGCTACTTGTGAGTCTAAGAATTTATCATAATTTTGTTTCCATTTAATTTAGCTCATTAAATTTGGTAGAAATATCTAAACAGGAAGTATGATACAATATTTCATAAGGCCTACTATAAATATTCTCACAACTGTAAAATATGTGTTTTTAAAACAATTATTTGAATTTGCTCTTTTACATTAGGAAAAGAATGAACGATATCTTCTGCTCTTCCCAAATATTTTGCTCATGTTGTCTGCCAGTCCTAGGATGAGTGGTTTTATATACCAGGTAAAACACATTTTAAATTTATATTTAATTGTTTATTGTGGATCTGAGAATCATTTCCAGGCGTGTTTTGAGTTTTGTGTTCAATACTACATGCATCTATTTGTGGGCTGCCTGCAGTGTTGTATGTATAGTGTTAACATTCAAATACGTACACGCAAGTCCTGTCCGCGCGTTTCGATGTGACTGTGCAAATTAGGATACTTGTGTTAATCCAAAGCAAAAAAAAAAGGAGACTAAAATTCGTGGAGCTGCCCCCCAGGACACAGACTGCTGAGGTGAGGTGCGCTGCCAGCCCGTCGCCACCAAGTCGTGTCCCGCTTCTTTCCCGGTGGCTGGTACACACGGTGGGCACAGCAGCGGGCTAGCTGGAGGGGGACCCGCGGCCGAGGTGGGTCGTGAGCACACACGTCGGGTGGTGTACGTGGTCGTGGACGATCGTTTCGCCTTTCTGTTGTTGATGATTTTTCTGATTGTCTTTGAGGGACTATGAGAGCTGATTTAAGAAGAACACACAAGGGGAAATGTTTTCTTTTTTGTGCGCTGATTTCAAACATGGTATTAAGTGCTTTATGCTTTTTCTGTCTGTCTAGTAGGAGCTTCTAGCAAGGTTTACTGCCGTCTCTCTCTGTAGTTACAGAAGCTTCTGCCTTTCCCATCAGTTTTTCAAGGCCTGGCTAGTCACCAGATGCTGTTTCCACCGCAGTCGCCCTTTGTTTCCTCCGAGCTGCACTTCTGCACACACAGCACATTGTTCGTTTGGTCCCCGACGAGAGCTCTAGCGGGTCCCGAGTCCAGAGTGTCTGTGGCTTGTTTGTACCTGCACAGAAAGCTTTGCCCCCCAAAGAGGAGTGTCATCACACTCCAAAAGGAGCACTTTAAAATTGAGCAAGCAGCTACACACGGGCAAGCCTAGAAAAAGAATACCTCTTAATTTGTAAGCCTGCCGCTGACTGATGTCTGGCTGAGGGAGCACCTACTCAGGTTCCCCTAAACTGGCGGCTCCCGCTTTAAATGACCCTGGCCCTTTTCCATCAGTGTTCTCCAGCTTCGTGCTTTACACCCAAGAGGCTGAGTCGGGGCCCTGCTTTGACCTTCAGGAGCTGTGGTTGCCGTCTGGGGCAGGCTTAGGCCCCTAGCATGTTGGCATTGACATGCCACCAGCAGAGCACTGTTCTCCCGCCCTGTGCACGGTTTCCTGGGGGGGGGGGAGGGGTCTCTCTCCAAGTGCTGTGACCCACGGTCCACGTACTGTCAGTATTCATTTCTGGCTTTGAGGGATGTTAAAAAGCACTACATCCAGCAACAGTGGGCACGTCCTGTCCTCCGGGGTTGCTGCTGCGTTGAATGCAGCCCTGCAGCTTTGTCTCCTGTAGAGTTCTCAGAGCTGTTGGTCACCCCTCTGCCTTAGGACTCTTGGAAGGGTGTCTGCAGTGTCTGCATCTAACCACGGCTGTGCCAGTGCTACCCGCCGTCCCACCTGCTGAGCCCTGGTGGCCTGTGGACTGGATGATCCCTGTCTCGGGAGGGGAGGGGTGGGGAGACCGCCTCGTGCCCTGTGGGATGCTCGGCATCACCCCTGGCCTCCGCTCTGTAGCTGTCAGGAGCCCTGTGGGCTGTGGCATTGCCGGCGCCCCCTGCAGGGCAGGACTCCCGCTGCCACCCCACTGAGAGTCCTGCTGCTCAGGGGCGGCTTGGCCCCCGTCCTCAGGGAGAGGCTTTCCCTGAGGACTTGCTTGGCCACCGCGTTCGCGGGGTGTCTGTTATTTGTGCTGGTCCCTTCCGGCCCATTTTCTGGCCTCTCTCTGTGGACGTTCCTGCTCTCCCCTCCCCAAGCCCTCTGTTGTCAGAGTGGATGGGTTGGCTGCTGTTTTCTGCATTTTGTGCAGCGCTCAGCACAGCCCTTGACTTCCTGTCTGGTGACGACCACGCACGACTACCGTACAGTTGCTCTTGCTCCAATTTCCTTCTTACTCTCCTTCAGACGAGGAACTTCCTCGGCATTTCTTTAAGGCAAATCTGTGCTTCCTTTGCATAAAGAACATCATTTAAAATAGCCACTGTAGACTCTAGCTTTTTTTATCATGATGTGTAATGTTTTTGTGTCCTGCTGTTTATGTTTAGAGTAACCCATCAGATGAAATTTATTTTTTTTCTGGTTTGCTGCCCTGTACCTTTTTGCTGGCTCATTTCTTGATTATAGTATTACGATTTCTTGTTTGAGATAGAGGTTTGTATTATACATGACGTTTGGTACAAACAAAAGAGCATTTTTGCTTTACAGAGACAGTTCCTCTGCCATTTCTAAAATCATTTAATATTTACTTTATTAACGGTATCTTCTTTACTAGAAAAGCACTAATTGTTTTTTTTTCGGGGGGGGGTGTCTTTTTTAGGGAAAGCTACCAACGACAGGAATGACAATCACAAAGCTTGAGGACAGTGAAAATCATAGAAATGCATTTGAAATATCAGGTGATAGGCACAGACTCTGTGGATGCCCTCTGTCCGGGTAACAAGGCAGCTGGCCCTCTGTGTGCAGGCCCTTGCCGACCCTTCCAGGGGGCTGACACGGCAGCGCTGTTGGCCCTCCTCGGGGGTGCGCGTGTGCATGTGTGTGTGTTCCGCCTGCTCCTCATTTCAGCTGTGTTTCTTTCTTCCAGGGAGCATGATTGAGCGGATCTTAGTGTCCTGCAGCAACCAGCAGGACCTCCACGAGTGGGTGGACCATCTGCAGAAGCAGACGAAGGTCACCTCTGCGGGAAACCCCACCATTAAGCCTCACTCTGTGCCGTCTCACACCGTAAGGGCCCCCCGTCCCTCTCCCGCCTCCAGACTCCGGGGTCAGCCTTGGGTTGAGTTGCCAGCAAGTGATCAAGTGCTTTAAGGCATAGTCAGCCTCTGGGTCAGGAAAGCACAATATGTGCGTTGTGTTTCTCTGCAAGCACTTGCTCATTGCCAGTGGATGGTGAATCGCTACGCGCGCGCGCGCGCACACGCACGCACGCACGCACGCACACACACACACACACAGTTCATGGCCCCTGGCTAGGAAGCTGTCTTGCTCAGAGTGGGTCGTGTAACCTAAGTTGGTTTCAACCAAAAAAGCTTGAGAGCCACTGGTCCATAGAGGGCTTTTCTGAGCATTTTAATTGTATTTGTTATGTCTCATCAAAAAAAACAATGAATACTTATGATGACGAAAAGGACCAGATTCACGTTGAAGGCATTAAAATGTAATTTTTGCCTCATTGTTTTGATTGTAAGAAATCTGTATCTTCTACTTATAGAAAAGCTCAGTAGCTCTTTAAGTTTTTAGATACTTAAACATTTCAAAACATATCAGCACCAAAGCGTCAGTGTTTAAAACTTCTCTTTACTGGTGTTTCATGCTTAAGATACTGGTATTGAATCATCTGAACATGGATCATCTTTACCAGGTAATATTGAAGGACCAGGCATCCTTCTTACAAATGACTAGGGTCTCACGACATTTCTGGCTGGTAGGTTCTTCTTGCCGTCCTTGCCAGACTGTGACGATCTTTACTGGAAGTTTTCTATCCCCTGTGGTCGCCATCCTTGAGGTTAAAGTTTTAGCTCAGGGACGGTGGCCATGGCGCAGCGTGCTGGTCACAGGTGCAATGGCTTAGGCCATTTCTCCACAGTTTGGGGGTTAAAACTGCTCGTTTGCTTCAGCTAATGTTTCACTTTGAATGGCTCCACCATTTATAACTTTTCCATACTTTTAAAAAATACTGAAGATGCTTAGCTTTCACGGGACTAAATTTATCCCAAGGACACATGTGCGTCCATGTGTGCTTATAAGGAAAAGGGAAGTGCCTTCTCGCTCAGATTGTCTGTAACAGCCTGAAACTAACCTTTATAAAGTCACATCAAGTAATACTGTGCTGTGTTTCGGGACGCTGGCTGCTCTCGTTCCTTTTCTTGTCACAGAGTGGCAAGGGAGTTACAGCCCCGCTGTCTGGAGGGCGCTGTGCCCCACACGCAGGGCTGTCAGGTGTTGTGTGCTCTTCTTACGGAGGTTCTCTCTGGGGGTGTCTGTGCTCTCCCTGTGATTGCTGTGTCCGGCTTGAATAATACTCTAACTTTAGCATAAAGCTACCTCTCTTGACTTTTACAAGCAAGGAGAAATAAAACCAAATGTTACTTACCGTGACATTGCTAGAAGGGATGTTTTGTGTCATTTTCTCCTTTTGTGAATCATTTAGTTTGAAAAAATTATTTTGTAGTGGTTGTATAACACGTTACAGCACACACACACCCAGGACAGGTGTGTGGTCACTGCAGAGAGTACACTGCTTCTGTCCTTGGACAACCAGCCTCAGCTAGAGCCTGGGCTTCCCTTTAAGCCTGTTGTTCAGATATTGTTCAGTTCTTTCGAATGATGATCTCACTCAGGTTTCCAGCTCACAGGACCACTCAGCTCTTTTCTCCTGTTAAGCGTACTGTATTGTTTTCGGCTAATTTGAGGTCATTAGCTAATTTTGAGTGTTATTTATTTTATTTAACATTTTCTTATTTAATTGTCAGTGTGATGGAATACTTTTGGGTTTTCTGGGAATATAAACCCCACTCATTAATAAGGTCCTTCTGAGAAATTAGATTTATATAACTTTGTTTTGATTAAAGCTGATTTTTCTGAGAAAATGTTTTATCCCAGGGATTGGCAAAATTTTTCTAATAAAAGACAGACAGTAAATATTTGGGGGGTTTTTAGGCAATATGGTCTCTGTTACAATTATATTTTGCTTTTGTAATACAAAAACAGCCACTGACAGGAATAGGCCTGACTGTGTCCCAGGAGCATTTTTTTTTTTTTTTTTTTTAAACAAAAACAGGGATCAGGCCCTAGTTTTGGCGACCCCTGAATCACCAGGCAGTGGGGAGGTAATCATGACCCCCTCCATAATCACATTCCCAGTGCAGGGAATGCCCGTTCTGTCATACAGTTCTGGGATCTATACTAAATGAAATACCTTTTTGCAAACGTGACTCCATGGCAGTTAAAAGGTGGTGGGTGGAATTTCCAGGTCTGGACCCCCAGCGCCCTGCTGCTTCCTGACCCCAGCTCAGCCACGGGCTGGAGCAGCACGCGGGACGGTGGCTCCCGCTCAACCCGAGTGGCCCAGAGACTGACCACCTGGAGAGCCCAGAACACTGCCCGCAAGCTGGGGCTGCCCGAGCGGGGGCGTCTTGGCGGGCCGGGTGTGTTTGCTCAGGACTCACCTGACACTGAACGGTGTCTCTGCTCTCTCCCGCCCTGTTCCCTGCGCAGCTCCCCTCCCACTCCGTCACCCCGTCCAGCAAGCATGCAGACAGCAAGCCCGTGCCGCTGACGCCCGCCTACCACACGCTGCCTCACCCCTCCCACCACGGCACTCCACACACCACCATCAACTGGGGGCCCTTGGAGCCTCCGAAGACCCCCAAGCCCTGGAGCCTGAGCTGCCTGCGACCCGCACCCCCTCTCCGGCCCTCAGCTGCTCTCTGCTACAAGGAGGTGAGCCCCGACTTGAACAGCTGGGCGTGTTACTTCGGCTGTTCCCTGCTTCAGTCCAGGGAATTCAGAAATGTGGACCATCCCGTGTTTCTGTCTGTGACATAAAGCAGATCAGCCTTTTCAGAACTATGAAGGGTCTGCCTTTGTTCTCTTGTTACTCCTTCCTGTGATCCTAGGAGCCCTGGGGAGACCCTCATGGCGGGGCCCTCTCTGTGCCCGTCACGGAGGAGCTGTTTCTGTGCCCACGTGGCCTCCGTTGCCTTTGCCTGGAGGCCACGGAGCTGGGAGGCTTCGCATGGGCCTCCCGGCCTCTTGCTGAAAGAACTTTGAACTTGGTTGTGATAGGTCTCACTGTGTGCATGCCACTCTACCACAGCTTGTGACCCTTGTCAGGCTTGAGCTCTTGCCCGGGAACCCTGCATCTGGTCACCTGTGTAAGGCAGAGGGAACGTTTACGGGGAAGGGGGCAGTGAGGGCAGCGCTCCTTGTGGCGTGGTCACGGCGCACCTGCTCTCCTCCACTCACACAGTGTTTGCACATGTCTGCTGTTCTCTCCCTGCCCTGATGAGAAAGGCAAGGGACTCGAGAAGTAGGGTCCAGGAATATCCGCTGGACCCTACTTGAGGAAGCTGGTGATTGTGTGAAATGATGAGTGTGAGTGGAGTTTGGTTACTGTAGGCATGGCTGTGAGTGTGGCGGGCGTGGCCTGGCTGTGAGTGTGGTGTGAGCCTTTGCGTGTCTACGAGGCTGCATTTGCAGAGGCCCCGGAGCAGACACCCCCTCCGTGCTTGTTGGCAGCCCTAGGTGTTTTAAGATCTATAGAAGAGTACAACGTAAGTTATAGTTAATCTTTTATGTTTCTGTTAATGAATTTTGGTTTTCGTGACGTGTGCCTTGCGGGTGTCCCTGTGCCCAGGTTGGAGCGTTCTTCGGCCTGGCAACTCCTGGAAGAGTGCCGATGTCTGTGTTGCAGGCGTGTGGGCAAGCCCTGGTGATCTCGTTGCTGGGGAGGGAGAGTGGGGCGGGGGAGGGAGAGGAAGGCGTGGAGGGGTGTGGCCGTGAGCAGTCCAGTGTGCTGAGCGTGCAGACCGCCTGGTGGAAAGTGGTCGCAGACGAAAGGCCGAACAGAGCACTGCCGAGTGGGCGCTCTGCCCGGCTTCACCTCTGTTCCCCAGGACTTAGGGAAGCCACAGGACACATTCTGGATTCACTTCTTTAGGGACTGATTTCTGCTGCATTTTCAGGAGCTTTAAAATTTTCATTTTCATGGGGAAGATTTTGAAGAGACACCTTTAAAACTCAGGCTCTGTCCTCTCTGCTTTTCAGTCTGATCCATCCCATAGCACGAGTCACGTTCCGAGTCTTGGATTCTCATCGTAAGGTTCACCAGTGGTTTATATAATTTAAATGATGGCAGAAGTTAGCCTTTTCTGACGTGAAGATTCAGTATATGCTTGACAGTCAAAACCTTGCCCACCGCCTTGGGCTTGGGCCTGCTCTGTCTTCCAGCTTCCCCTTCGCGGGGGGTTTTCGGGCGCTGTGTTGGCGGGGAGTAGGGTAGACCCTGAGGTGCTGAACGTAGCTCTGGGCAGTGGGAACACCCGGCTGCGAGCCGGGGCTCTGTCTTCTGCACGCCACTGCCCTTGAGCCCGTGGGCGGCTCTTAGACCCTTTTCTTCTCCCTTGAGGGAGGCTTGGCTTCAGATGCTTTCCTGAAGGAGTTGTGTTTACTTGCCTTTCTTGTAACAGTAGCCTTAGTTCCCCCTCTCTTGCTGGTTGGCTGCAGCAGGGCGGCCTGCCCCAGAATTAGCAGCGCGCAGCTCCCCGTGCAGGCCTCGGCCAACTGGCCTTTCTGAGCCAGGTGTGGCTGTTGTCCCGGTGCCGCTGGACCCAGGTGACACGAGGGTTCTTATCAGAGCCTGCGCCCTGTTGACTGTAGGTGACGCTCAGCAGCTCAGCAGAACGATCAGAGCCCGAGGGGAGCAGGGGCCCCGCGGTGGCGGAGTGTTTACTCCTCCACACGCTCACAGCGGAAGTTCCTACCTTTGGGGTTTGTCAGCCTGTCCCCCTTTGCTTCCCTAGGATCTCAGCAAGAGTCCCAAGACCATGAAAAAGCTGCTCCCCAAGCGCAAGCCTGAGCGGAAGCCTTCGGACGAGGAGTTCGCGCTGAGGAAAAGTGAGTACCTGTGACGACGCGGGGCTCTTGGCGGGCGGGCGGGCGGGCGCCGGGCTTTCCAGGGCTGCCCGCGGAAGCCAGGGCCCAGGCGAGGGTCCCCTCCAAAGGACGCAGCTGGAGCGGGGGAGCGACAGGCCCCATGAGCAGGGGAGGTGTGGGTCCACGGGACTCGCCCGGCCTCCCCTGGGTGGGCCTCCCCTGGGTGGGCCTCCCCTGGGTGGGCCTCTGTGTGGGGCCCCTCGACCTGGGGTCACCCCGCCTGGGCGGCGGCTGCAGGTCTCCGCCGTGGGACCAACCCTGTGCTTGGAGGGCCCCCATGCTCCGTGAGGACTCCTGAGATGCCCTGGGTGGCGTGGACGGCATCTTCAGGTCCTCGGCCTCCCGCGTGGATGCGTGGCGAGAGCGACCCGGCGCGGCAGGCGGGAGGGGCTCTGCGGGGCCACCTCTGCAGCTCCCCCCGCCCCGAGAACTGCCACGAGGTTCTGTGACTCTCTGGACCTTTGCTCCTTTTGCCCACACCCATTTGGGAGCCTTTGGGGATTCACTTCCAGAAGAAGGCTTTTAGACTGGAGCCGAGTAGCTGGCGTCACCCCGAGGAGGAGGCGACTTGGTGCAGTGGCTGCAAGTGGGCCCCCCCCCCCCCCGCCCCCGTCCTTGGCGAGGGTCATGGTGACCCTGGGGAAGTGGGCGCAGGGATGGCCTGGAGGCTGCTCCCAGGTGAGCTCCCTCCGCCCGGGCCACCTGACGTCCCCTGCCGCAGCCCCGCTCGTCCTGCTGTCCTGCGGTCACTTGGTCACTTCCTCAGATGGTGAGCGCACCTGCGGGACACCTGATGGAGCGGGGGAGGCCGAGCGCCCCCGTGTGGAGGGTCCACCTGTGCAGAGGGTCCGGCCGGGGGTGGACACCAGCTCCGGCATGTGCAGCTCTGACCCAGGCCTGGTGGGCCTTCACCCCAGCGCTTGCCAGGCGCCTTCTTCTGTGCGCGGGCGCTGCGCTTTGCGTGCCACGAGTGTGCTGACCCGTGTCTGAAGATGGCGGTCTGCTTGCATTAGCGGGACAGGGAGCATCACTCGTGCAGTCGCCCTCCTGTTGGCAGAGGGGAGTGGCCTGGCCTGCCTGTGGGCGTTACCTCCCCGCGTGTCCTGGAGCAAGACTAGTTAGTTAAACGTTGTTCTTACGGAAAACTGGTCCGTTAGCGGAATTTAAGTCGGCTTTTCAACCGCCCCTCAGCTCTCTGCACTGACGCTCTTAGCAGCGAGCATGCGGCCCACCTTGCGTGTGTCTATATCATACGATGGCGTGCAGGCTTTTTGATACAGCTTATAAATAGTTCCGTCTTCCATTCTTCCCACATTTTTTTGTTAGAGTAATTGAGCCTTTTAAAATATATTCTAAATAATATCCTAGAAGATGCAGAAAAATCTAGAAAACCAGAAAGCAGAGCTGAGCCACACAGTGGTATGAATTATGCCGGGTGCGAGTCTGCGCCCGGCGCCAGGGCCTTTAGGTGCTCTTGCTGTGCTGGCTCCATGCTCCATGCAGGCGGCCTCTGAGTGCAGAGGAAGCCGGGTCCGGAGCCCAGTTTACGGGAGAGCTCTGGAGCGTCCTAGATTAACTAACTCTCTAGTAGGAACTTGTGGATCAGAGGAGATGCTCACTTTAAAGCCTTTGATAAGTAGGGTCAAACGGCCTTGCCATGGGGTCATACCTGTCTTCACTGCCCCCTCCCAGAAGAGGATGGAGGGAACTTGTCCTTTCCGATATCTGCATCCACACTGAGAATTCTCAGGCATTCTGATTTTTGTCAGGCTGACACGTGAAAACGTGATATTTAGTTTTAACTTTCACTTCTTTTCTTGGTGAGAAGGAACATTTTTTCTTTCTGACTGTTCTCTTGTGAATTGTTTGTTCCTATTTCTTGCATTTTTTCATTTTCAGAATGGGGGATACTATCTTTCTTGTGGGTTAGTAAGACAACTTATATGTATACTTAGGATAATTAGCCCTTTGCCAGATATGTTGCAGGTAAAAAAATGCATAGGAAAAAATAAAAATCCTTCTGATTATAACTATCTTGTGAATATCAGAGAACATTGATCTGGCGAGAAAACAAAAGGAGGGGTTGTTAGTTGTCACCATCGTTGGCTGAGTTGATGATTTGTGTTTGTCCGGTTAACTGTACTTGTTACTTCTGGGTTGTGACGGGTCGTGTGTCCCTCGCAGGCACGGCTGCACTGGAGGAGGATGCCCAGATTCTGAAGGTCATCGAGGCTTACTGCACCAGCGCCAAGACGCGGCAGACGCTCAACTCAAGTAAGTGTCGTAGGAACCCACTGGGACTCTGGTGGTTTGTTTTGCTTTTTAAAATCACGACCTGAAGGACACAGCTGTGGGCCCTGGGCAGGCTCGTGGGCATGGTCCCCGGTGAGGATGCTTCTGGGGCCTGGCCCAGCATCCCTCAGTCAAGGGAAGGGGTCTGAGCTGTCAGTAAAACACCTGGTTTCTAGAGAAGGTTCCACTGGGAAACCTGGAAGTGTAGGGCACTGCCAGAGTTTATAAAGGTCTCTCGGGTTGGAAGACAGCGGGGGACTTGCTCAGCTCAGTTGTTTAAGCTGTTTAAACCTACGGGTGTGGTAGTGGAATTTGGGGTGGGGAGTGGCGGGGCTTCTTAGAATTGATGTCAAAAATATAAGTCTAGAGTAAGAGTTCCTTTAGCCCTCCCCCGCTTTTAAAAAATGATTTTTGCACTTAAAAGCTTTTCGAAGTAGAGACATCAGTGAGTTTATCGGAGAGATTTCAGTACCAGTGAGTTTACCTGCATCTTATGCATAATGTCTGATGTGAAAAAAATCTTAATCTGTTGTGTGAACACTAAAAAGATGGGCTCTGTTTTTTTTTTTGAAACTTCCCCAGCATTTGAGAGTGGAGTGCAGGGTGGTTGCAGCAGATGTAGTCACGATGTGGTTTGTCCAGGAGAAAAGAGGCTGAGCTTCCCCCCATCCCTCCCTTTCTTTCGAACTGGAGGACATATATTACTTCTGGCATGAAAACTGGTTTCTGTTAGATTTTGTGTTTTTGGTTTCCTTTCCACCTTGGCTTTTGGCAAATTGCTCATCTCACTTCATTGGCGCCACCTGCAATGTGGTGGTTCAACTCAGTGTCACGTCTGGTGTAAACCAATGACGGGAGAAAAAGAAAAGGTGGACAGAGGGATTTCCAACCGCGTGAGCTTTTCTCAAAGATCACTACAGGTATGAGGACAGGACCGACGGGATTAACCCCGGCTAAATCTGCAGATGATCTAGAAACTTCTTTATGGCTAGTATTTTACATGTCCCACCTATGATGTTAGGACTTCCGGTCCGTCCTCCGTTTGGTGAAGACACCTGTTTGTAGTGACTAGTCAGCAGAGCAGGAGGGGAATGGAAGGGCCTGCAGGTGACGGAGCAGTAATTTGTCATTTACGATATTACAGTTTCCTATATTTGGTAAGAGATTGTATTTTTAGGTAATAGGCTATATGTGGCCATTGTTTTTTGGGTTTTGAATTTGAGATTTAAAAAAAAATTATTCATCTCCACTTCGACTATTTGAAATAAAATTTTAACCAGGCCATCTCGGGTGAACGGGCCAGGTGATGTGAGTTTTGTGTGAGCTTTTGTGTGAGCTGCGTTGCCTCATCCAGGAGACAGGGCCCTGCTCTGCTGTGGCCCTGGTGTGTGCAGGTCTCATCACGTTCCCTTGTTATGTGTTTCCACTTCTGCTATGCAAGAAAAGCACTGGACAATACAGTGGGTTTTGTTTTTCACTGGTATTATGGGCTAACCACTCTGTGGCCTCAGAGGTCTTACAGTCATAGATGACCTTAAACCGAACGTTCTCAGGAACAGGTAGGATGGGGAAATGGATCCTTTATGCTGGACAGGTAGTGTACCTAAGAGTCTAGAGATGGGGTCAGGTGCGTCTGACCCCAGAGCAGCTCTGTCCATGTTAAATGCATAGTAAGAACAGTTGGGACGATATATCTCACCTAAAGCTCAGTTCTGTTCAGTATATGTTTGGATGCCAAGAAGCCTTCATCATCCAGACATCTTTAGTATTGATTTCCTCCCCAAGGACCAAGGGGATGCAGTCGAAGAAAACCAACAGAACCCACTGCTCCCTCTCCTTTTGGTTTGGGAATGGGTTTAACTTTGCCCAGAGCAGGAACAGGACGGAGCCCGTGGCTGCTGTGCTCAGCCGTCCCTGCTTCCCATCAAGCGTGTGTGTCCCCCGGCCCCTCTGCGGGCCCGTTCCAGCCTGCGCGCCCCGCTCGTGGCCGCCTGGCCAGCATCACTGCTCACATCGCCAGCCACTCATGGGCTCACCCCTCTTCTCCCATTTTGTGCCCACCTTCTTTCTGCCGTCCTACCTTTGGCACAGGGGCGTATTCCCTGTTCAGGTCTCCCTTCATGGCAGCGGGAGGGTCTGCGTCCAGGTTGATGGTGTTTGAGCAGATGTGTCTTCCCACCATGTCCATTCCCCTGGCTGAGTGGGGGTGAGCGCCCTGGGGTGGAGGGAAAGGGGAGCGAGGGGGAAGGGGCCTGTGTAACCCTGTTCTCCGTCTGAAGTTTTCTCAGTCACTACAGTGTGACAAGGTAAGTTTCGACCCCCATTGTTAAGATGGCTTCTGGTGATTTAGAGTCTGGTGAAGAGATAGCTGAAGAAGTGCATCAGAAACCCTTGGGAAGTGTTTTGCGTTCAGTATATCCGCATTAAACACACAAATGGTTCCTTTCACAAGTGTCCCAAATGAGACTGTTGGTTAATTGAATGTGTAGCAGAATTGGTTACTTGTCAGCTATCTTTAGAATTTTCTTGTGAACATGGGCTTAATTTGTAAAAGATTTCGTAAGTGAGGGCTTAATAACAGTAGCTTTAAAAAGGAACAGTTTGGAAACAGACTCGTGACCTAGGTTTGTTTAAATAATAGTTGGTCTAGTTTTATTCTAAGGGTTGTGCTAATTAATAAGTTCGTAAATAAAACCCAGCCATAAATAAGGAGAAATGAACGTTGTTGCCGTTTTTTAACAGTATTTTCTCTTTCCCTTCTCTTCCCATCACCTTTTGCTTTTGTTTCCATGTTTTTGGTTGTGGCTCTTCCTGCCGTCCTCCTGCTCACCCACCTCTGCCTGTCCCCCCACCCCCTGTCGCCCCGCTCCCACCCCCGCCCCGTCTTAGCATGGCAAGGCACTGACCTGATGCATAATCACGTCTTGGCTGATGATGACCAGTCAAGTCTAGACTCCCTGGGTCGTCGCAGCAGCCTTTCTCGTTTGGAGCCTTCAGACCTCTCGGAAGACTCTGACTATGACAGTATATGGACAGCCCATAGTTACAGGATGGGTTCTACATCTCGTAAGAGCTGTTGCTCATATATCTCTCACCAGAACTAATGCACTTCTGAGCTTTTCTTAACAATGCTTGTTGTACCGCAGCCTGCTTTTCTTAGATGTTTTCTTGCTGTTTCTTGTCTCTTTTATGTGATATTTTAACAACTTTTGAGAGCGTTTCTGATATTTCCCATTGTACTTTGTGGCGGTTTAATTGCCATTTGGAGTATCCACTCAAGTTACTGACTGTTGAAGGAGACGGTGCCCACACAGCCTGCACCCGAGGGTCCTTTCTCAGCGGGCAGTGGTGGCTTTATGTCTCCAAATGGTTTGGTTTTTTATTCTCAGCGTAGCACCTGTCTCATTTCTTTTTAGATACAGCCGTACAAACACTTTTGTATTTTATACTGAAACCACACAGGTTTGTGATCTAAGTGCCAGCGACACGGAGGAGACTCTGGCCTTCCGTACAGGGATGTAATTTTGTGTGTGTACTGGACGCGGCGACCCACTAGCTGTGGAGAGATAAGAAGAAGACGCGTGCCTCGAGAGCGCCGAGTCCAGATCAGACGGCCGAGTGCCAGGCTGCCCCAGGGCCCGGCCCTGGGCGCCGTGAGCAGCCTCTGTCGGCGTGGCGGCGCGTGGGGGCCTGGCCGGGTGGGAGCGCGAGCGGCGAGTCCGCACACCACAGGCGGCCGGCTCCGCAGCCCCGCTTCTCCGCGGGCCGGGCCCCCACGCGCCGCCACGCCAGACTTCCCTTAGCTGGAGGAGCTTCTCTTGAGAGGCACGTGGCGAGCCTGTGCCGCCGCGGCGAAGGGTTAAAGCCCAGCCCCCGAGCGTGCGGGTCAGGCTGTGTCGGGCCGGTCGCTGTGCCAACCCAAGCAGGCGGTGCTCCCGGCATCCACATCCGAGCTCACTGCCCGTGACGGGCCCATGGCTTCTTTTCAGCAACAGCTGCCGTGAGACTCCCCTGACGGCACCTTGGTGGAACGTCACCCTCACTCTTGATCGTAACGGGGTTATGAGTCGCCCGAAAACGTGCCGAGTTGCCACCTAACTCACTTGCAAGAACGTCTCAGATTTGGAGGGACTCCCCTGCTTCCCTGGGATTTGTTGTAAGGAGACCTCACTGCCCTCCCGCAACCCGATTTCTGCTTCAGAAGGAACTGAATGCGCCCTGTTGCATTCAGTGGTAGCACTGGGTCCACACCGGAGAGGAGAGCGGGGTCCCTCCCGCGCACGCCTGGCTTGGTGTTCAAGTGGGACCGGAGGTGGTGTCTTAAGGACTCCTTGAAACCAGCTTCGGGAAGCGAGATGCCGTAGTAAGTGGGAGGGACGTTTTCTCCTCCCCTCAGGGTGGCTGTGACCCTCTCTGCTCCCGCCACACCTCCCCTGCCAAAACCATGTGTTCGGCGTTCTGACCTTGTCTGCACAGAGAGGCTCTGCTGTGCTCCGCCCTGTGTCGGGGAGCTGGTCCCACCGCTCACAGCCCGGGGTGCCCTCCATCCCTCCCGGCAGGAGGGCCTCCCCCCCCCCCCCACCATTGTTTAGGGAGCCGGCACCCTCAGAACTGCGTGCAGGGAGGTGGTCAGGAAAACCAGGAAACCCAAGCGTCTGTCTGTTCCCAGGTAGCTACTGAACTGCTTATGCCATCTGGAGGTTTCATATTTTTGTATCAATTAGTATGAGTAAGAAAGTTGAGGAGCAGTCTTTTAATATTAGTCGGAGCCCAGTATTCACCCGTGGTAGAGAGGGGTTTATATACGTTCAGCCAAATAGCAAACGGGATTGTGGGAGAAATAGGATACCTCCAAGGTTCACATGCTTAATATCATGCAATGAATTTAGAAGCGTTTGGTTTTACTTTATATCACATCAAGTAATACATTGCAGCTTTTCTGATACTCACAGTAGAGGGTCTTTTGTTTGCTTGGAGACTGTGATGACGTGTGTTGGCCTACACGCCTCGACCATGCCTTAGTGAGTTTGGGTTGTCGTGTCATGTGCTGTGTGCACCACAGCTGCTGCACTTGGGTTTCTCTTTAACACCAAGTGTCATTTGGGTTGTCCTGATGAGACATTTTCGTTGATATTTCTATACACCAAAGTTTTGACATTTTCTCCTCATTCCTTTTTGTGCCAGTTATAGCCATTTTGACGATGATTTTTTTGTTGATGCTAAGATCACTGCAGAATAACAACCTGGCTATTTGTTTGTTTGGATTTGTTCTGATGTCTGGCACCATTAGCTCTTGTGACCTGGTTGGAAGTATTAGTGCCACTGGCTTGAAAACAGCTCTCATGTGGCAGTAGGGAGGTGGCATCCCAAGGCCAGTGTTTCTACTTTTGTGGAACTTTAGTCACGCTGAAATAGTACCTTACATTTATGCAATTCTGTAATATCTGTGTGTACAGTTAGTATTATAATGAAAGGGTGAAGAATATGAACTAGAAGGTAGGTTTAAGCCATTACCAGGAGCTTTTGCAAATGGCCTAAACGGTGTTCCCATTGAATTGACACTTGCCACAAGTATATAAGCTACATTAATTATGTGTTTTGCATAAAATTGCATAAACACAGTGATTTGTATATAGTGGTATAAGACCTTGAAAAAAATCTATATATTGTGCTTTTCATTTGTGAACGGGAAAGCCATTTTCATTGGGTGACTGCCGTTTGAGACTCAGTGGGATGTATACCTGAATGTTGCATTGTACTGTACAGTATGCATATTGTTTGTGGTTGCATATGGCAATGAAGTGTTTGTTTTATATATTAAAAAAAAGACATCTGTTATGTACAGTTGAAATAAATTTTGCATTTGCTAGCCTGTGGCTTTTAATATTTGTTATGTGGGGCGGAGGGAGTAGCAGAGTTTGCAGTCTAATGCTTGCTGTTTGAACGTAACCTCTTCCACAGGAAGGCCGGGCGGTAGAGCACCTTTTATCTGCCTTGATGGCAAAGCTTGCACTTTCTTAGGTTAAGTGTGTTCTGGACGATGCAAGGTGACTCCTTGTGTATTTTTATTTCATCTGTTCCCCTCGAATTTTTTTTAAAACAAGTTTTCAATCACTGGGACGTTTGTCTTCAGAAAGAAGAGTTCCCTCATTTTCGACGGGGGTGGGGACGTGTGCGTAAACGGAAAAAAGCCTCGACTTGAATGTTTCTTACCGAGGTCAGTTTTTAATTTTTGTTTGGTAAAGTGCATGTCCAGCTGACTAGGAAAAGCAGAATGAAAGGAAAACAAGTACCTGTGGCAGGTGTGGGGCCAGGACAAGGTGCAAACGATAAACAAATGCACATCACTCTCTAAAGAGGGTCTTCGTGTTTTTGTTTTTGTTTTTTAGGAAAAATGAATTAGAAGCTTATCATAGCCATAAATAACAAAGTGGCCTTTCGGAGAGATTTTACTAAGTAGATTTTTTTTTTTAAATGTAACATTTTGTTTCATTCTGAAAGTTACTTCAGCTTCTGTTGAGTATAGTTAGATGCAGATTTTAGGAAGATTACGAATGTAAGAAGTCATGTGAATTTTGCTACAAATGTGCTGGACCGCTGGCCAGATAAACAGATGTTCTCTTGTGACAGACCTACCCTGTTTTTAGGCTCTCAGTGCAGGCCAACCCCCTCGCGGGGGCAGACGCACCACATGCGCCCTGGGTTTGAGCGCCGCAGGCCATCTGATGAGGCACCAGGTTGGCAGTCTGATCGCCGCAACAGCACCCTGGGTTGAGGCCCTCTCCTTGCTGCCTCGGCAGGTCCTCTGTCCAGGAGGTGGAAGTGCTGCATGCATCTGTGTTTCTCAACCTAAGGTCCACAGTTCTCTGGCGACCTGTGACTGTTTCAGGGGACAGGGTTCCGAGCGTGCCTCCAGCTTCTGGATCACACATCTGAGTGAGTTCATGGCCCCCAGCACCTGCTCCGTCTCCAGCTGAGGGCACAGAGCGGCCCCTTCTGGTGGCAGTGCGGAACTGCCGCGTCCTTGTCAGCGGGCGTTGGAGGCTGGGTTGGCGCTAATGATTATTATTTCACTGTATCCATCCCCGTCCTGAACAACAACAAAGCCAGCCAGCAGTCGTGTGTGTGTGTGTGTGTGTGTGTGTGTGTGTGTGTGTGTTGTGTATGTGTGTATTCATAGACACAGTCCAGCACTCCTCAAACTGTTAACCGGAAAACTGCAAAATGTTCATATTGATGATGGGGGTGGAAAAAGTTCAGCACTCAGACAAGTTTAGGAAATGCTGAATTCAAGTTAAATGGGTATTTTTACTGAAAACCTTAAGCATGCTAAGTGTGCACTGTGAATCTCCAGGAAGTGGCTACAGCATTCAGAATTTTCCAAAATTACGTGTCACAGGATCCCAGTTACCTCTTGGAAGCACAAAACTTTGTGTTTAGTACAGAGTTTGGGAAACACAGATCTTGAGTGTGCTGGAACATCCGTGAACACACTCATCTGTGTCTTGGCCCCTTTTAGAGGATTTTAAATAAAGTGAGAGAGCAGTCTCTGGCAGTTCTGCTGTTAAATGGTTTTTCCAACCTAACCAATTCAGAGAAAATGTGCTGTGGTACCTTTAAACATACTAAAATGATCTTTGAGGGAGCTTGTTAAATCTATCTACTCTCTAGAACTTTGTTCTTATGGAAGTAGTCAACTTAGTTATAAACCTGGCTGGAGAATATTCCTTTGTTGTTTTACTGAAAGACTGTCAACTTTTTTCAGCTGTTTTACAAAAATATGTTATGTGGAAACTAGGAGGCCCATGGATTTCTGTTCAGGCTGATAAATAATCTTCCTTTACAAGCCTCCTGGCTCACCATCAAATCCATAAATGGCATTGTTCACCGTGGCGCGTTTCAGGAACCCGGCAGTTAGCACATCCTGTCTATAACGTGACATTCCCATACTTACCTTTGTTGCCCCCTTGTGTGCTTTAAGTGTATTGCAAAAATAAGAGCAACGTCTTTCTTCCTTGTGCAGCTCTTGAACCAGTTCCCACACATTTATTAGTTCCCCTGATTCAGTCACATCGCACGGTGGAATGTAAGGCTTTTCTATTTACGAATTCATCTGGTAAAAGATACCTGTAAGATGCAACTTTTAAATTCATCCCCAGAACAGCTCTGCAGAGGTGGTTGGTTTTGTTGTTCTCTCTCACGTGTGGTGGAATCGAGGCTCCGCGGATCGGTGACAGGCCTGAGCTTATCGAGACCCACAGACCCGTGAGAGTGAGTCCCTGCAGCCCCGGCCCCTGCACGACAGCCCGCTGCGCTCCGACCCGCGCTTCACAGGGTGGACATCCCTCGTGATTCTATTTTATGTGTTATTTGAAGAATTTACTGTTGCAAACACATAATGTAAATAGGTTGCCTAGGAAGCTAGAAGATGCGAAAGTAATTGAAATACGTGGAATCTAGTCTTCCCTAAAGCACTGTCACCTAAGAAAACGTTTCCAACCTGTTGTCTCATTAGCTAGTTCACGTGAAGAAAGGTTGTATTAGAAACTGAACGTGACAGATACACCACGGGCAGCTCTTGATCTGGCTGTAACGCAGCAACGTCTGGGCGCAAAGCAGGTAATGGCGGGAACCCTCAGGCCTTAAGTGGTCTGATGTCACCTGCCTGCTTCTCTTTACAGGGAAAACTAAGTGGGCCCCTTCACTGTCCGCCCGTGTGGCACACAGCTCTGAATCATTGGGAGTCCTTCTCTGTCTTTAAGGAGAATAACCTGAGTTCACTTTGCCTGATGACAGCACGGGCAGCATGTTGGCGTTTGTGCTGGAAGCACGGGAATTTCTTGACCTTCAGAATTCCTAACCTGGCAGCGTCCCTGTGCTTCCTCCGTCGTGTGTTTCACGCGCGCGTTTCCTTCTTAAGCAGCACTTTCCCACGTGGCCCGGACGTCCCAGGAGCACTTCCCGTTTTTACTGAGAAAGGCCCGGGAGACGCCGTGCCCGCAGCCCCGCACGGAGGCCCCGGAGCAGCCGACGGCTGCCTGTCAGCGTCGTGACCAAGGCCTTTCAGAGTGTGTCCCTTTGTGGGCCCATGTCGTGAGGGACGTCGCCTTCTGTCTGAGAAGTCAGCCCCTGGCCGCGCAGGCCACTGTGCTGGGTGGGGTGTGAGCCGGGCACCACCTTTCCCCCGACAGCCAGAGCTGCAGCTACAGGGCCCGCACCTCGGTGTGAACACGAAGGCACTAGCGGAGGGTCGTCTTTGAAATCGTAATCGACAGACTGAAGTACAGAGATGCTCCGATATGCCAGCTCCTTATGGCTTGTGACAGAATTCTAAGTACTGCCTGTGATTATAATACGGAAGTTCTGCTTAGGACGCATAAAGCCCTTCCTTTACCGGTGTAAGGTACCTATTTACCTGTCTAGAAGTTCGTACTGTGTAACGTGGAATTGTCCTTTGCCCACCCAGAGCCGAAGCTTCCTCTGCCTGAGACAGCAAAGGAGAAAGGAGGTCGGCGTCCAAGCAGCCTTCCCGGCCCGTGGGGCGGGGGTGGGGCCGGGCCCTGCAGACAGACGCAGGGGGCGTGTGGGAAGGCCCCCGGGGGCCGGTAAACGGTGGTCCTCCTCTCCATGTCATGAGCTGCCCTGGGGGTGACGGACGTGCTCTCTGGATGTCAGGAGCATCGAATGAGTCTCTTGTCGTCAGGCTTTGACAGTAATCCTCCGCCCCGTTCTGTTCAGAGGAGTGTATGTAAGCTTGCAGTAAAACGCTGGTGAAACCATTAAGTCCTGTCCTGAAAACGTGTGTTATACGGAATGTCCCCACGACGTGAGGATGCACAAGTGCCATCTTACAATGTGACAGACCTTTGGGAGGGCAAACTAAGGGTAAAGCAGGAAAAGAAAACAAGATCAAGCAAGCTGATCCGCCATCTCCGTGATTAACGAGCGTGTGTCCAACGTCCCGTGTATTTTAATGGAGAGAAGCTGCGTTTATCACACCAGTCGCAGTGGGTCTGTGGTGGGTTCTGTCCTTCCTCGAATGCGCATCTGGTGTAATTTTACAAAAATGTAAATGATGCATGTTAGTGCCGTATAGTATAACCTTTTAAAAAGTTTATTTTCTTCCTCGCACCCTTAAATAAGATTGGATTCTCGTTTTTCACCTTTTAAAACGTCTGGGTTTCCCAGTTAATTTCTGAAGTTCTTATTTTGCAGTAAATGTTTATCAGGCCACTGTCCTGGGTAAGCTTTTGTGCTGGATCTTGGTTAAATGACATAAACATTCCTCTGATATTGTAAACAGTTTACTTCCTTTTGGAAAAACGTTTATATGCCAGGGAATGTAAATAAAGTGTCCATAAGAGAACCAAGTAATAAACTGCACTTTGCTTAACCACGTGCTGTAACCTTGTTAGCCGTTGCTGTGGAGTTACGTGTCATAAGGGGCCAGCCGCCAGCTCATTGACTTGATAAACAGTTGGTTATGTGTCTACTGCATGATCCGATGGGTCTTTGTAAAATTCCTGGAATAAAATGGCACAAAATTTGGTTGATACGAATATCCCCAAAAAGTTCAAACATTTCCTCCAAAATATCCAGGGCAATATGGTCAGAACCTTCCGTTGCAAGTTTCAGGGTTTAAAAGATCCATAGTCCAGATTAAGAAACTGAAGCTTAATAAATTGCAAAAAATGCGAATGTTTCCTTTCCTCTGTCATGCTTTAGGCATGGAGAAGGCTGGGTTCAGTACACGGAGGTAGAGGGGCTTTGTAAAAGTTGCCCTTTCCCTCCCTGTTTTACCTAGAAAATATATTTTTCAACGTACTGGAATTAACACCTGGAATTTAATAATAGTTAAGTAGTGTTGTATAGTCAAGTTCTTTTTTCAGCTCTGCCATGGTATTTACCTGAGGGTGTTTTGTTTTGTTTTGTTTTAAATGATGATAGGTTCCCGCAAAGAATCTGCGCCACAAGTTTTGCTTCCAGAAGAAGAGAAAATTATAGTTGAAGAGACTAAAAGTAACGGTCAGACAGTGATAGAAGAAAAGTAAGCTGTATTCCAGTGCGTTAAAGTGGGCGGGGGAAGGGGGTTGTCCGGGGAGGGGGAGCACCGGCTTCAGGATGCTTCCAGGAGGGCCGGGGTGTGGACTTTCTGGCTGGGGTCCGCGCCCCTGTGCGCAGAAGTGGGCCTCCCCGGACCGAGGGCCTGGGCGTGCAGGGCAGGTGGGCAGCATGTGCGCCCGGGGAGGCTCCGGGCGTCCCCTCTGACCCGGTCCTCGTTCAGGGCGTCTTCTCTTCTGTCTAGGAGTCTCGTCGACACCGTGTATGCACTAAAGGATGAAGTCCAGGAGTTACGACAGGTGGGTCGTCGTCCGTCATTAATCTTCCTTTTAACGGGGGAAGAGAGGAAAACATGGCGTTAGAAGTGAATCCAGCTGTCCGTAAGCGCAGTGATGCGGAAAAGAGAGCCTGACCCTCAGTATTCAGATTTCAGAAGCAGGACAACAGCTGGTCTTCTGTAAATGTGATAGACCAGGAAGTGAATCTTTAAAGTGGCTTTCCTTTCACTGCACTGGTTTTGACATCGTAAACCATCCCACATTCTGCTGGAATAATCAGGCGAGAGGTCTAAACTGCCATCTAGTTAAACAGTCTGGCAGGTCCCCACGGTGACTGTTCTCTTCCACTTTGTGGTACAGCGAACGCGTGGTCCTTGTTCTTGAGAAGCCACATCAGAGCGTCAGTTAAGCTTGGCTCACTAGCCAGGCGTACTTTGTGTGTCTGTGCATTGTTTGTTTGTATCAGTGGCTTCGGTGTCCGAGGAGGGGAGGCCAAGGAGAAGCCCGAGGACAGCGTGGCCTGGGCGGGCAGACGGCGGGCGCGCCAGCCGCGGGCTCAGAGCTGCCCTTGGCCGTCCACGTGCTTTCTCTTCCCCGCTCGGGGGGCTTCCTGGTTCCCAGCAGCGGCGTACGTCTGTGCGTGCGGGGAGTGACGGGGCCTAACTCGCTCGGTCTCTGTTGCCCCCCTTATAGACCTCTGTAGATGGGTCATCGCAGACGTGGAAGGAAGTAGGAGGGAGGCGAGGTGTGCCTTTTGTTATTTTCAGCCGTTCGCTTATTCTCTTGTTCACAGTTACAAGTGGGGGCCCTAGGCCTGCTCCGTCTGTGATTTGTCTTGGTGCCCAGGAGCAGCTGTGCGTCCATCAGACACTGGGGGGTCCTGGTCACCGCACCGCTGGCCGCGGCGCAGGGCGGTCCCAGCCCAGGATTTCTTCCAGTGAGGCCCCAAGTCTCCTGGGGGAGGGGGTCCGCCTCAGCACCGGAGGCGGTTAATACCCGGTGGTCTGCTTCACTTACAGGATAACAAGAAGATGAAGAAGTCTCTGGAGGAGGAGCAGAGAGCCCGCAAAGACCTGGAAAAGCTGGTGAGGAAGGTTCTGAAGAACATGAACGATCCCGCTTGGGACGAGACCAACCTCTAAGGAGCGTCCTGGGTTCTTTCTCGAAGACCGGTTACGAGACCAAGCTGGAGCCCCGTGACCACAACCGAGTGACTCTCAGGACCGCAGAGCAGGGCTGCACGGAAGTCCTCTGTGCCTTCTGTGCGCAGAAAAGCCGCAGCTGATCGCGGCCGTGGCGTTCCTGAAGAACCAGCGTGAGGTATAGACGCCGAGGCCAGACTGTGCTGCCTTCCTCTCAACATCTCAGTACCTCATTTTGCAATAAGTGCAGTGACTGCGTCTGGTCTTTCAGGCTTTGATTGCATATATAGAAATGTTATATATACGTTGCCTGTAAATGCTCCATTTTGAATGCGTATCCGTGGTGGTTGTGTCTGGGCTGATGCCTGTGCTGCAGTCTCCCTCCACTAACCTCTCTGGTTCCGTGCACTGGGACGCGTGCTCACGCACTCGTGGAAAGCAGAGTCTGGAGAGCGCACAGGTGTTTCTGGGAGATGCCTGCTCTGTTCTCCACCACCGCAGTGCTCCGAAAACGCACGCCTCCCGCTGCAGTCTGCCTAAACAACTCACCTTGTTCGTACCTGCAGAGACACCTTCATCCCGCTGGAGAGTCTCCCGGTAAAGCAGCATCGCAGTCACTGGCGTGCGGCACTCTGGCTGAACTCAGGGGTCTGGGCCTCAGCCCCGAACCCGAGGAATCACGTCTGCTGCCACTGTGTCCAGCGACAGGTGTGCACGTGTCCGCTTCTTGTGAACACCTGAGCGTCGGAGGGTATCTGTCCCGCTGGGGGGGGTGGGGGGACTGACGTGTAGGCTGGTTTAATAACTTGGCCAGGTGCACTGTTTTGTCCTCGCCCCGAGAGAGCAAGCTCACTAGAGCCTGTAAATAAAGTGTGTTATTTATTACACGTCGCCGCAGCCCGCGAGGGTGAGCTGTCCTGCGGGTGGGGTTTCTGTGTGAGGCCGGTCTAACCCCCGAGACCTGCTCTCCTGTTGGGTGCCAGCAGGCAGGCCTTCCGTGCTCGCTGAAAAGGCAGTGTTTCCACTGTTTCAGCAAGAATGAAGCAATATACACCTGAGATTCCCCTGAGGCGTGGGAGCTGAAACGTGCCCCTCCCCCCGTCCCACCTCCACCCCGGTGTCCAGACAGCCCGGGGCACAGAGGAGGAAGCCTGTCCGCTCCACAGCCCCGGGCGGGAAGCCCGGCCTCGGGTCCAGCTGATTCCTGTGCTCTGCCCCCTGCTCTTACGAAGAGGCCGTTTTTAAAGTGAGATCATCTTTTACAGAGAACCAGTGTCGTGTCTTTAAAAACCAGAATCCCAGCACCTTGCGTCGGAGACATCTCAGAAATGCCCACGTGGCACCAGATGTGACCCTGTGAGCTGTGCCCGTTCACTGCATGGGACTGTCTGATCTGGTGTCCCCGAGCTGGGCGGCTCGGTCCTCGTGGTCCTCGTGGTCCCCGTGGTCCCCGTGGTCCTCGGCCCACGGCCTCACTCTCAGGCTCCCCGGCTCGGCCGTTACCTGCTCCGCGGGTGAGCCTGGGGCCCGACGTTGACCTGCCCACACTCGACCTTGTTAACGAGAATTGCCAACTTCCTGTGCTTAGCGTTGTGTTCATCAGTGCTAGGGCCAGAAAAGATTGTCTCCAGGGGTTTTGGGTAAGCCCTGTTTTTACGGTAGTATCTTTCGATGATGCGTTAAGACATTGCAGTGGGAAGCAGTCCAGTTCGAGTGTACTGAAGTTTGCTGTCTCGAGCAGATTCTAACTCAGGAACCATTCGTCACCTGATCTCTCCAGCACTTTGTGACGGCAGTGTTGCCGCCAGCATCCTGGGACGGGGCTCTTGCAGAACCTGCCTTACCTGTTGATTTTAGCGCCCTTCTCCCGAAGGGGCCACCGTTGACATGCTTGTGTAATGCATTTTACGTTTCCTTCCCGTGGATCCAAGGCTTGACTAAGCTTTTGAGGGAGCAGAGAGGATGCGTCTGAGCAGCTCTTTGTAAGAGCCTGCCCTGTCGTAAATGCACTGCACCCGTTTCTCCGTGTGACCTTCTGAGGGGCTGGGGGGCTGGATGGGGACGTCAGGAAGGGGCCACCTGCCTGCCGGAGTCACCTCTGCTCCCACCTCTTGTGGATGAGGAGACGAAGCCATTGCCTCGCCTGGGACGGGAAGCGCTTGGAGGCGTGCGCGGCCCTGGGACGTGCTCTGCGGTGGGACATTGTGGCCCGCGTGCGCCTCCGCTGTGGACTCCCGATCCCACCCCGCCCTCATTTCTCGGACACGCGGAGTCCCCGTTCACAGCTGTGGGGACACTTCACGAAATGCCACAGGCGGTGTCCTGGCCTTGACTACTCATGCTACATTGTTGTAATTATTAAACTAGTTTTCTTATGTTACAGATGTGTCACTTTATTTGTGATGTGTTTTTCTCGTGTGTGTGTTACCTTTATGCTATTTTTTTTTTTTTTTTAATATCTTAAAATTCTGGTTTGAATTTTTGACACTGGAAAATACCACATTTGCCTTTAAAATCTAGGGTTTGGGAGCACTGGAAGATAAATACAAAAAGAAAACCAAGTCCGGGGGCAGGAAGTGGAAGGAAAGGCTGCCACCACGCGCGGCCTCCGCTTCGCCTGTCGTCTGTGGACCGCCGGCTCCCGTCCCGGGAGCTCCCGGTAAACCGAGCGAGGGGCTCGATGGCTGAGCTCCGCTCTCTGGGTTCTGCGGGTCCTTCTAGGAGTGTCGCGTGGCAAACGAAGTGGCCACCCGGTTTAAGGAGGCCAGAAACCCCGTGTTCAGGGGAGAAGCCAGGCGGGCAAGGCGGGGCAGAGGGTTCCCGGCGCGCCTCCTTCCCCAGCGCTTCCACCCTCGACCTGAGGACGGAGCTGGTGGCACGGTTGTCACAGTCACCGTGGCTTAATGGAACGTTCGGGTAACTCGGGAGCCAGGGTTTGTCACGTTTTGGTCGGATCTCAGGGAGACGAGCGGTGGACGTGTTGTCTTGGCAGACAACCCAGTCTGTCTGTCTGGCCCTGTTTGTGTGCGGTCCTCAGGGTCCTCTGGTCAGGCTCCAGCCCTCCAGACGGCTGGCCTGCAGGGTGGTGAGCACAGAGCGCAGGCCCCTGCAGCTGCGAGCTGGAGCCTCCCCCTGAGGGCCTAGAAACCTCCTCTGACTTCTGACCTTGCCATAGAACTGGCCAAGTTCCTAGGGGGAGTGTTAGACGTGATGTCCTTCCCAGCTTTACGGTTCCAGTTCCTCAGGAAAGGGAGGGAGGGAGGGAGGGAGGTTTAAATGCCGCCTGAGATGTCCTGACACGTTCACGTTGACGCCACGGGCTCCACGGTGAACTCGCCACCGGGGCGGCGGTGGTGGCGTTTCCCCACCCGCCCCCGTGATGCTCGTTTTGTCCCCAGTCTGCCCGTCACTGAATTTCTCCTTTATCTGGCAGTAGTTAGAAAGCAAGTGAACCCAGCCTGCAGTCTGCCGTCCCCACCCACCAAGGTGCCTCTCCAGCAGAGGTTCCCAGGGCGCGGTGGATGGGACTGCCCCCCGGGGCCCAGGGAGCCACCGTGTTGCCTGGGGGAGGACGGGGGGCAGGGCAGTGGGCACGCGGGCCGCTAGCCTTCCATCCCGGGAGGAGCCGCGCCAGCCCGCCAAGTGCCCCCGGCCCCCTGGCCTCCCGGTCCTGGACGAGGCCCTTCGCCTGGCCGCTGCTGCTCACGTGGCGTCTGACATTTTATTGCGGAAAGCTGAAGCCGGTGTAGAAGTAACAGGCGACCGTTACTCCCCCAGATTCAGGAGTGCGGTCACCACCCGCCGCTCTGCGGGCCGCACGCCAGCAGTCGGCCGAGTGCTTCCTGTGAAGGGGCTGCACGTTGCATCACTGTAGGATGGTCCTCTCTCATTTCTGGGTTGGAAGGCGCCAGGAGTTTCCGGTGTTTTCCGGAAACCCACCAGAGGGAGGGGGAGGTGCTGGACAGTCTGAAAACTGCCCCACAGGACAGGATGGGGACAGTGTTGCTCTTTGGAAGGTGTCCTTGCGTCCAGGTCACGTGAGGCTGCCTTTTCCTAACACATGGCTGGATGCTGATCACCTGGGCTCCGCGGGGGCTGAAGTTGCACCGTTTTAATTTCTCCCTTAGATGCGGTATTTAACGAACTCGATTTTACTTGTAAGCGGAAGTGGTTGGCGCATAAAACTGGAAGGAGGCGTGAAGTGGCGCCGCCCCTGCAGGAGTGAGCGCTGAGGAATCCGGTCAGATTCTGTCCTGGCCGTGAGGGCCGAGCACGTGGCGGGGGCCTGGGGCTCCAGCCCTGGGCGGCGCGGCCCGCGGTGCCCGACCCAGGCCCACCCACCTTTAAGCCACTGCCCTTGGGCTTTGTCCCCTAAGAGCCACGTTAGGTGTGTGTTAGGGTCTGGAGGCTTCCTTCTCTGGTTATTGTCCCAGCAAAATTGATGACACAGGGCTTCCCTGGTGGCGCCGTGGTGGAGAGTCCGCCGGCCGATGCAGGGGACGCGGGTTCGTGCCCCGGTCCGGGAGGATCCCACGTGCCGCGGAGCGGCTGGGCCCGTGAGCCGTGGCCGCTGAGCCTGCGCGTCCGGAGCCCGTGCTCCGCCACGGGAGAGGCCACGGCGGCGAGAGGCCCGCGTACCGCCAAAAAAAAAAAAAAAAAAAAAAATGGATGACACAGGTGCTGGTTTCCCAAGGCTGCTGTGACAGGTACAGTGAACTGGGTGGGTCCTGACAGCAGAGGCTGATTCTCTCACGGTCCTGAGGCCCAAAGTCTGGGGCCCGCCTATCGGGGAGCCCGGGTCCCTCTGGAGGCACTGGGGGAGGCCCCTTCCAGCCCCGTGGCGCCCGTCCCAGAGGTGCCCGGCTCTGCCTCTGTTGGCACGTTGGCCGTCTGTGTCTTCTCGGCGCCCTTCTCCCGTGTGTCTGTTTCCTCTCCTTGGCGGGACACCAGTCACTCTGGATTAGGGCCATGGCAATGACCTCATCTTAGCCCAGTGACATCCACAGAGACCCAGCTTCAAACAGCCTCACATTCACAGGTACTCGGGTCAGGACTCAAACGCGTCTCCTGGGGGTGGGGGTGGGGGCACGACTCAGCCCCTCACAGGCGCTGGCTGGACCCCTCCTCCAGTCTGGGTGGGGTACCTGCCCTCCCAGAAGCCGGCCTGAGTGCGAACCTGCGGGGTTCTCAGCTAAACCCCACCCTGACGTCAACCAGGAAGGGGAGTCGCACAGGGTCCCCAGAGGCTGCCGTGGGTCCCAGCAGAGCTTCTCCTGTTCCAGAAAAGCCAGGGCAGCTCCCACGGTTCCCAAGGGAACACCACTTGGTCCAGGACAGCAAGCGTCTTGCTTTTTAGCTAAAACTATATCACAGGGGAACAGGGCTCGGCTGAGCAAGGGAGACCTTAGCCCAGGTCACGCTGGAGCTCCCCCTGTGGCTCGTGAAGCCTCCATCCTCCGCAGGCCTGGCTGGTCAGGGAAGTGGACAGCAGGTCATGGGCAGCCCAGGTACCGGCCACCAGCCCGAGATGCCCCCAGGGTCTCCTCATACAGCATGCTCGGCTCTCGGGTTATAGCCACCCGGTGGCGCAAGTAGCAGTGCGTCGTCCTGGGGTCCCCGGGCAGTGGGTTCCTTTCTCTTCTTTGGGTCCTACCGGCACCGCTGTGACCTCCGGAGCCCCAGGGCAGTCCCCACGCTGCTCCCTTGGCTCCCTTGGCTCCACCTGTGTCAATCCTTTGAAACCTCAGATCCCATCTGGCCTCGCCCCGGGGGGCCCAACGTGACCCCGCACCCCCCCAACCCTGGGCTTTCTCAGCCTCCTGTGCTGACCCAGCCTTCACACATGGCCACACGTGACTGTCTCCACCGCTTCCCGGAAGTTCGTTGATAAATGCACTTGAACCCTCTCCAAGGTGGTTTGAAGTCTGAAGTCCGCAGGAGGGGACCCGGCTGCCTACACTCCTGGTGGGGACGGTGACCTGGGGCGGCCGCTCTGAAGACAGTCTGGCCATTCCTCAGAAGGTCAGCCTTGAGTCACCACCTGACCCAGCCAGGCCACGCCCAGGAGTGTGTCCAAGGGAGGTGGAAACACGCGTGCACACAAAACTCCTACGTGAAGGTCCACAGCAGCATTCCACTTACCAGCCCAAAACGTGGAACAGCCCAGATGTCCATCAACAGAGAAACGGATCAACGAGACGTCTGTCCATGTGGTGGACTTCCTTCAGCCGTGGAAGGAGTGGGGCTCTGGCACGCGCTGGCACGCGGGTGTATCTTGAACACGTCAAGCGGGAGAAGCCAGACCCAAAGGCCACGCATCGTGTGATTCCACTGACGGGACGCGTCCAGAGGCACGAGCCCCCGGCCTCGGGGCGGGCTAGTGTTCACCGGGAGCGGTGGGAAGCGGAGCTTCTGCATACGGCACGGGGGCTTTTCCCAGGCTGCGAGGGCGCCGTGCTGGGGAATGCAGACCGTGGGCGCCGAGCGCCACTGCAGCCGCAGCTCCAGACAGGTGAGTTGTGCGCAGCGGGCGGCAGTGCAGCCTCGGCGGCTACTGGACGCCCACCCTGACCTTCCAAGTCTCCGGACGTGGGCGCAGTTTACCGGGCATCAACCACGCTACAGTCACGTGCCTGTGCGTTTGTATCATCACCTTGGTTTCAGAAGAGGAAACCGAGGCCCTGGGAGGCGAGGTCACGTGGTCACGGGGAGGAGCCAAAGCCGCTTCATCTGGCACGCGTCGGGGAGGGGCGCCCAGCGGGCTCGGCGCCGTCCACCAGGGTCGGGTCACTCCCGCGGCTCCACCCCGCAGGCTCTGACCCGTCCCCCTCCCATGTGGCTTGCCCTCCCCTCCCTGGTTCTCCCTGCTCCTCCTCCCATCCGTCCATGACCTCGAGTGACCTTGACTCTCCAGGCCTCGGCCACCTGCTCCCCGGGTCACGCACACCTGGGCTCTGGCTGCCCCCGGGGGCCTCCGGTCCGCCCTCGGCATCCCCCCTTGCTGTCTCCTCTCGTCACCATCACCCGCTGGGCCTGAGCAGTCCTGTCTCCTCCCCTCCCCTCTCTGCCCCCGTCCCGCCCCCTCCCCGCGTTTTCATCCCCTCCCGGGGCACCGCTCCGCCTCCCTCCCGCTGCCCGCTCTCCCCGTGCGCTCAGGCTGCCGGCGGTTGCACTGCAGTCCCGCCGGGGACCTCAGCCCCGCCCGGACGCCGCATCCGCCGGCCCGCCCACTCGGAGCCCAGTGTCCACCTATCCAGCCTGGTCTCCCCTCTCACCACGTCCAGTCGGGCTACCAGTCACTGACTCTAATTAAAAGGACACACGGAAAGAAAGCACTCGACCAGCCCCGGCCCCAGTCCCCCCTTTAATTTTCTCCTACCTTATCGCGTTATTTATCCCCAAGCTTACTCGTGCCTGCTTCCCGCCTGTTTCAGCACAGCCAGGGTGATGCTGTTGAGATATAATTCACCTGCCCTCTGCACAGAATCCTGTCCTAACGCCCGACTTCCCTCGGCGTGAAGGCCAAAGCCCCCCACGCCACCCACATGCGTGCTCGTGCTTTGGCCTCCGTCACCTCTCCTCTGCCTGCCTTCCCTCGAGCCACGCCGGATCCTTCCTGTTCTCAGATTCACCAGGCAGGCCTGCCTTACCCCAGGGCCTGGACACTTACTGCTGCTTCAGCCTCGCGGGACCCGGTTCTGAGGATGAGCCTGGCCGGCCGATGGGGTGGGTGTCGCTAAGGAAAGGGGCTGGGGTGCGGGGTCTAGAGGCTGCAGGCCTCCACCCCTGTCCGGGCCCTGTGTGTGATGCCGTGGGGCCTGTGTGACACCACAGCCGGCGGGGCGGGCGTTCCACTGGCCAGGAGCAGAGGGAGGGAGGCGGCGGCCAGTCTCTTGTTTGATCCGGGAGCTGCTGTCCACGTGGAGCGTGACCGTGAGCTGTGTGTGGCTGGAGCTCAGCCGGGGACGTGCCGGCCCGGCCTCCTCCCATCTTGGCGCAAACTGCCCCAGGCCCGGCCTCCAGGTCCCCTGTGCTGACCTGCTCTCTCCCCCAGGTTCCCTTGACCCCCTGGCTGTCCTTCAGCTGCTGCGATGAGATACGCTCCAGAATTCAAGAAGTCCCCCTCGCACCTCCTGAAGACGTTTGCCGGTAACAGGCTGGGCCGCACGGGGCTCCGGGGAGGCTGTGGTTTCCGAGCCACGAGGCCCGGCGCAGGGGCGGCGGGCGGTGGGAAGCGGGGAGGGCCAGCCCGGAGCAGGGGGGAGGGCCGTGTGCGTCCCCGTGGGAACATCTGTGCGGAGGGCACGGGGCGGGGCCTCGGGGGCCGGGACCTTGCAGCCCTTGAGGGATCGTCTGCGGGTCCAGTTCTGCCTGGCAGTCCCCGCAGCTTCGCACCCACACTGCCCTCTCTCTCCGACAAGTCACCCGTCCAGGGACCCCTCGGAGGGCCGCGCCCCCGAGTGACCCAGGGATCTGGGGCCTCGGACACCAGGCCAGGCGGAGGGCAGCAGGGTGGAGCCGCTCCCTGGAGAGGGCAGCGTGGTCATGGGGCCGAGATGGGGTCACACAGAGGTTCCCAGGGAGGAGGGCCCAGCTGGGAGTGGGCGCCACCCCACCGCGCAGATGGGGCCCAGGGAGCCTCCCCAGGCGCCCGCTTCACGGAAGAAACGCTCCGCGGAAACCTGACGTAGAGAAAAATGCCTAGGGCTTCCCTGGTGGCGCAGTGGTTGAGAGTCCGCCTGCCGATTCAGGGTACACGGGTTCGTGCCCCGGTCCGGGAAGATCCCACATGCCGCGGAGCGGCTGGGCCCGTGAGGCATGGCCGCTGAGCCTGCGCGTCCGGAGCCTGTGCTCCGCAACGGGAGAGGCCACAGCAGTGAGAGGCCCGTGTACTGCCAAAAAAAAAAAAAAAACAAAACAAAAGCCTAAAAGCACACGTGGTTTCCCAGCGATGTCCCGAGGGAATTTCCCCCAGTGGGAGGCTCTCTCCCGGGGACCCAGGCACCCTGACACCCTCCGGTGCCCTGGCCCTGTGCCCTGGTCTGTCTGGGGAGCCCTGATGCAGCCACGCGGGACACGTGCCCCTCTCACATCTGAGACCCGCGTCACGTGCTGGGCTCAGTTCCAAACCCACGTGTCAATTGTCTAGGCTCAAGGGTCCAGGCCTCCTGAACTGCAGAAGCCAAACCAGGGGAAGGAGGTGGGGAGGGGACCCACGGGGCCATCGCAGCTGGGCCAGGCCATGCAGGGGCTCTGAGGGGCTGTCCGGGCACCGGAGGTCCCTTCCACCTGGAAGCTCGGGTCTGGGAAGCACCGTGGATTCGGGAACCCAAGAGGACTCCGACGAGGGTATAATGAGTGTGGGATGCCCCGCGGCCCAGGGGCACAGGGCCGGCTGCCATGCTGCTTCCCGAGCCCCCCTTTCCCTTATGAGCCACTCTGCAGAAATAACCCAAATGGTCTGTGGCGCTTTACAGTTTATAGGGCACTTTCGCAGAAACGATTTCAGTTTTCACGGCCTTTCTGTGAGGGAATCAACGTTGGCTTTAGACCGACAGGCAGAGCGGACAGAGGTGCACGGAAGATCAACAGCCGAGAGCACAGGCCGCACGAGCAGGTCCCCGGGTCAAGCCCTTCCTCCCCACGCTGGTTTGACCTCCACTCCCTCGCCTCTCACACGGGCGGGCGGGCGTGAGGAGGGTCTCTGCAGAGGGGATGCTGGAACGATCGAAGGAGATACAGAGCTTGGAGAAATCCCTGAGGGGGCTCCTTGCAGCCCTGACAAACTTGAAGCAAAAGCCAGCACAGCTCACGTCCCCTCAAAGTCTGCAGGGACCGAGCCCTGGCCCGAGACCTCGGCCACCACGGCCACCACGGCCCGGGAGCCAGCACAGCCCTGCCCGGCCCGGCTCAGCAGGCCAGCTCTGGCTCCCAGGCTCCGGCTGCAGGTGGTGCCCGACTCTGTCCAGCCTTCCGTTTGCAGCACAGGCCCCATGACGGGGACACCGAGGACACGGGATGGGGCACACGTGGAGTCGGGGTGTCCTGGGACACGGAGGAAAGGGCATGGGGGGGGGGGCGGCGGGTTCCCCTGGAATCCCTTAGTCTGAGAGACCAAACTCCCCCCGCCAACCCGAGGAAGACGGAGTTCCCTGGAGACTCACGAAAGGGCGGGTCCTGTTCCGCGCCCGCCCGGGGAGACCGTGTTTACTGCTGATGGGCACCTGCTCAGAGCTGAGACCCTGCGGTCCTCCGCCCCTCCGCTGCAAGGCACGTGCCTTCCTGGCACTAAACTTTCTGTCCTTTCGATTCGACTTTTAAATTCTGAAATAATCCTCATGTTGGTCATTTTAACTCAGTCTGCGCTTAAATGTGGATTAAGAACGTGTTACTGCCCGAACTCCCAAACACCCATTGTATTAGGTCTGTGTTTCCCAATTGCTTTGTGGAGCGCTGAGCCCGGCAAGCTCTGCGCCGGGCTGCGTTATCTCCTTAATCGCTGGGGGACCCCGCATTATTCTGTGTGTGTCATCAACTTGACGTTGTTGTGTTCAGAAATCTAATTCATTCCAGATCTGAGTTTCAAAGTGAGATGTGTATGATGCATAATGAAAACCGTAACAAAACTCACCACGCAAACCCGCGAGCTCCCCTCCCGGCCCCGCGTTCCTTCGCGTCAGAGGGCGCTGTGTATTGGGGTAACATCCGTGTGTGTCTGCTTTGCAGCACGCGACATCGCTCTGTACGGCATATGTGACTACAACGTCACCAGAGATCGGTGCAAGGAACTTGGGTGCTGCTTTTATAAAGGCATCTGCTATAAGAAGGCCGTTCCCAGGAAGTATACGGCCAGGCCCGCCCTGGCGGACAGAGCCGCGTGGGCCAAGAACGGCCTGCTTCCCTCTCCCGGGTCTCCGTTGCTGTTCGGGCCTCTTTCTTTGTTCCCTGGTCACATCGCCCTGCTCGGTGCAGCCGCAGGAGAGACGGCTCCGAGGGCCTGGGCCTGGGACTTCAGCCACCGGAGAGAGTCCACTCCCAGGTGGGCCCGACATGCTGTTGAAGAGGCTTATTTGAATGCCCTAACGATGCTTTCTGGATACTTCCCCACCCTTCTGCCTCTGGAATTGTATATTAAATTAGTATTTCCAAACGCTCAAATTCTACTTGATGGTTGCTGCTTTTCCTTGCCCTGTATGCGTCCCTTTTAGAAACGGGGGTGAGGGCTCTAGGACTTTTGGGAAGGGGTAAACACGTCCCAGGGGCAGGGCAGCCTGCAGGAGACCTCACCGGGGAGGAGGAACGTGTCCCCGATTCAGAAAGCTGGCTGTGGACCCTCAGCTCCGATGACCTGGGACATGCGTCCTGTACTCTCCTCCGTCCTCACACCCCGGGGGCTCAAGGGCACAGCTGTGTCCTGTGACTTTCCGGGATTTCTTCTCCCCTTGTTTCTCCTCTGCGGTCCCAGCTGGGCTCAGCCACCCACCCCCAAGGCCTGCCTTCTCGTTCCTGGACACGGGAAGCCAGAAACATTACCCTCGGGGCAGCCCCATCCCACAGACTCAAAACCTTCCGCCAGCTCCTTCAAGAAGTGATATTCTGAGCAAAGCAAGAAGCTAAAGCATCGGCAAGATCCGGTTTCAGCCAAAGGGAGAGCACTGTCTTCCTTTATGGTGAAGATTTGGTGTGTAGGGCCAAAGCGGAGGCAGTTTAGCTCAAAAAGAGGCAGATAAGAGGTCACAACGAACACTCCTCATAGCTGGGAGGACTTTCTGATGACAATTTCTCCTTCAGATCTTGAGTTAAAAGACTTGGGACCAGATCTCCTTACTCATCCCACCTGCCACCTCCAGGGACCCCATCACCCCTAGGATCCCACACCCCTTCCCCTGTACCTGAAGATAGAAGCAATTGGAAGTTACCTCTTTCGGTTGTTATTTTTACTGAGATAGAATTCTCATGCATGCCATAAAATTCACCCTTTTAAAGTGTACAATACAGTGACTTTTAGTATATTCACAAAGTTATACACTATAAGTTCCAGAACATTTTCATTATCCCCAAAAGACACCTGCACCCATTAAACCATCACCCTATTCCCCTCCCCCTCCAGTCCCTGCTAACCACCAATCTGTGTCTATGGATCTACCTGTTCTGGACATTTCATATAAATGGAGTCATACCATATGGGGTGGCCTTTTGTGTCTGGCTTCTTTCACTTACATAACGTTTTCAAGGTTCATCTATGATGTACCATGTGTCAGTACTTCATTCCTTTTTATGGCTGAATAATGTTCCGTTGCCTGGATGGACCACATTTTGTTTATCATTTGTCTGTTAATGGGCATTTGGGTTGTTTCCACTTTTTAGCTATCATGAATGAAGCTACTATGGACAAATGCACACAGATTTTGCATGAACATGTTCTCAATTCTGGACCATATATTAACTCTATTTTAAAAATTTGAGGAAATGTCAAACTAATTTCCAAGTGGCTGCACCATTTTACAGTCTACACCAGCAGCATATGAGGGTTCCAGTTTCTCCATATTCTCACCACCACTTTTCATCCGTCTTTTTGATTATACCCATTGTAATGGGTGTGAAGTTATATTTCATTGTCATTTTGATTTGTATTTCCCTAATGAGTAATGACGAGCATATTTTCATGTGCTTACTGACTGTTTGTGTATCTTCTCTGGAGAAAAGTCTCTTAAAATCCTCTGCTTAGTTTTTAACTGGGTTAATTATCTTTTTATCGTGGAGCTGTAAGGGCTATTCATATATTCTCGTAGACCCTTTTCAGATATATGATTTCAAATACATTCTCCCAAATCTGTTGACTGTCTTTTCACTTTCTTCATAGCGTCCTTTGAAGCGCAAAAACTTTCAGTTTTGATGATGTCCAGATTATCTGTTTGTTCTTTGGTTGCTTGTGCTTTGGGGGTTTTTATCTAAGAAACCATTGTCTAATTCAAGGTCACAAAGATTTGCATTTAGGATATCTTCTAAGGGTTGTGTAGTTTTATCTCATACATTTCCGTCTTTGATCCACTTTGTGTTCATTTTTGTACGTGGTGTGAGGCAGGGGTACAACTTCATTCTTCTGCGTACAGATGTCCAGTTTTCCCAGAACCATTCGTTGATAAGACTGTTCTCCACTGAATTGTCTCCACAGCCTTGTTGAAATCAATTGCTCCTAAGTGTGAGGGTTTGTTTCTAGACTCTCAATTCCATCCCATTGATCTATGTGTCTATCTTTAATCAGCACCGCAAGGCTTTGATCACTGTAGCCTTGTAATAAGTATTGAAGTGTGAGTCCTCCAACTTTGTTGTTCATTTTCAAGATTGTTTAAGTTATTATGGGTCCTTTGAATTTCCATATGAATTCTAGGATCCCTTGTCAATTTCTGGCATTTTTGATAGGGATTGTGTTCAATCTGTAGATAATTTGGGGGAAGGCGTAAAGGGGTATTGCTATTTTAGTAATATTAAGTTTTCTCGTCTTCTGAATAGTGGATGTTTTCCACTTTACATTGTTTTAAATTTCTTTCAATAATCTATTGTAGTTTTCAGTATGTTTTTCTTGTATTAAAGTTATTCCTACTTATTTTATTCTAACGTTATTGTAAATTGAATTATCTTTTCAATTTTATTTTCAGATTGTATATAGAATCCTAGGTATATATGCAGTAGAATTGAAAGGTTGCTAGTGTACAGAAATAACATAAAATTTTTATGTTGATCTTGTATCCTGCAACCTTCTTGAGCCTGTTTATTAATTCTTGTTATTTTTTAGTTTATTTCTTAGAATTTTCTACATATAAGATCATATCATCTGCACATAGAGATAGTTCTGCTTCTCCCTTTCCAATCCAGATGGTTTTATTTCATTTTCCCGCTAGAACTTCAGTACAGTGGTGAATAGAGGCAGTGATACTGGACATCCTTGTCTTGATTCTGATGTTTGGGGGAAGCTTTCAGTGTTTCACCATTAAGTACCATGGTAGCTTGGGTTTTATTAGATATCATTTATCAGGTCAAGGAAGTTCCCTTGTCTTCCTAGTTTTTTGAGTATTTTTATCATAAAAAGATGTTGGATTTTATCAAATTCTTTGTATCTATGAGCACCTCAGGTGTGGTCTTTTTTTGTTTTTTTTCTTTTTTTTTTTGGTGTTGTGAAAAGCACTTTTAATTCTGTATAGAATTTAAAAGACAAAAGCATAAAAATAACTAACTATAAAACTATGTTAATGGATACAATTTATATAAAGATGTAATTTGTGACATCAATATAAAGTAAGGGTGGGGAGATGCAAAAGAGGTATTTTTTTTGAATTTTATTTTATTTTATTTTTTATACAGCAGGTTCTTATTAGTTATCTATTTTATACATATTAGTGTATATATGTCAATCCCAATCTCCCAATCCATCCCACCACCACCACCACCACCCCCCGCCCTCAGGGGTGGTCTTTATTAGTTATGTAGATTTGAGTTACTATCTAGTATCCTTTTCTTTCATCCTGAAGGACTCCCTTTAGTATTTCTTGTAAGGCAGGTCTGCTAGTGCTGAATTCTCTCAGTTTTTGTTTATCTGGGAATATCTTAATTTCTCCTTCATTTTTGAAGGATAAGTTTATAAAATTCTGAGTTGACAGTCTCTCAGCACTTTGAATATTTCATCCCATTGCCTCTGCCCTCTATGGTTTCTGGTGAGAGATCTGCTGATTATCTTAAGGCTTCTTTATATACAGCATGTCGCTTCTCTTACGCTGCTTTCAAGATTCTTCTTTGACAGTTTATCGTGTGTCTAGGTGTGGATCTCTTTGATTTTATCCTACTCAAAAAAGAGTTCATGAGCTTTTGGCAGTGTAGATTAATGTTTATCAAATTTAGGAAGTTTTTGCCATTTCTTCAAATATTCTTTCTGCCCTCTCCTCTCCCTCTGGGACTCCCATCCTACATATTCGGTACACTCCATGGTGCCCCACAGATCTCTGAGGTTCTATTAATTTGTCTTAATTCGATTTTCTTTCTGTTACTCAGACTGGCTAATCTCAATGGACTTATCTTCAGGTTTGATGATTCTTTCTTTTGACTGCTCAGATCTACCATTGAGGTCCTCTGGTGAGATTTTCATTTCCATTATTATACTTTCAACTTCAGAATTTCTATTTGGTTCTTTTTTTTAAATCAAATAATTTCTATCTTTTTGTTGATACTCTCCATTTGGTGAGATATGATTCTCATACTCCAGTTCTTTAGACATGGCTTCCTTTAGTTCTTTGAACATATTTAAAATAAAGTCTTTGCCTAGTAAGTCTAACGTCTGGGCTTCCTGGTGGACCATTTCTATGGATGGCCTTTTTTCATGTATTATGGCCATATTTTCTTATTTCTTTGCATGTCTCGTATTTTTTGTTGACAGTAGACATTTTAAATAATATAATGTGGCAACTCTGAAAATCAGGTTCTCCTGCCTCCCCAGATCTCTTGCTGTTGCTATTGTCATTGTTTCATGACTTTTCTGGAGGAATTCTGTAACGTCTGTATTCTTTGTGGTGTGTGCTCATTGAAGACTCTGCTTGGTCAGCCTAGTGGTCAGACTAATGGCTGGACAGAAATCTCTGTAGACGCCTGGAAACAATTATCTCTCAGTCTCTGCTGAGGGCCCTGTGTGTGTGTTGGGACCCACCTTCTACACGCAGCCAGATAGTTCCCAACTCTACCTTAACCTTCACTTCCTGCTTGCACAGAACCTCAAGGTCAGCCAGCAGTGCAAGCTTGGAGCCTTCTCAGGTCTTTCCTAGGTATGTGCACAGCCCCGGACGTGCCCACCGCCTTCTAGGTTCCAAGGACTATGGCACAGCTTTCCAAACCTCCCTGTAGACAGATCATCCCCCAGGTTTTCCCTCTAAGCTTTTTGGTCAGCCTGTTGTTTGCCCCGTTGTTTGCCCCCAACTGCTATCAGCCACCTCAGCCATCGTGATTCTCAACAATTGCCTCTGATTATTTCCAGCAAATGGCTGAGGGAAAGGCTGTTCACACTACATGAGCTGCAAGTCAAGTCACATAAAGACAACCTTGCGAGTGGGATCTTCCAGTGAAGCACCAGATGGAACAAAGTGTGACCATTTTCTGGGAATGGGACTTTGAAGGAGCTTCGGTCCTGTTCCTTACCCTCCGGTGGTACCAAGCTGCTGGTTGTCACCAGGACTGTGGGCTGTAGGTTTTCATGACTATCGTGGAACTGGAGAGAGGGCAGGAGAGGTGGGAACAGGCATGTTAAAATGTCCAAATATCACTGTTGTTACTGAGATTCATCTGTTCATCTTGAATAAAGAGACTGCTGCAAGATTTTGGTTAATTTCCAAAGTTCTGAAAAAGTTTATTACCTCAATTTTGGCCCTTGTTCTCATTACTTTTCTGAAGGAGGGTATTTTGGGGCAGGGGCTCCTGCTCTGCCATTTTTTCTGATGTCACCCTGAAAGTTAATTTTGGGCTTTAATGAACCTGCAGTCCAGTTGTACACAATGGGGTAGTGAGAGAGGTACCACAAGACATAGTGCTTTTTTTTTTTTTTTTTTTTTTTAAAGGAGTTCATTCTCCTCCATCTATCTCATTGTAAAACCCATGGCATCTTACTTGAGAGAGCTGGATGAGTCTCAGTTCTTACACTGTTGAATGACCCATCGCATTGATGCATCCCAGCCGCTCGTTCACTGGGGGATGTGACAGGTACTCCTGAAGCAGACTTCATGGCACTGGGTGGTGGTTTGGCCATAATTTGCTGCTTTTTGCACTTGTCATCCTTTTGTTGCTTTGTGGTTTTAGCAGTTGGACGTACACACATATCACTATTTGGAGAGCAGCCGATGATTACAATCTGGCTCACTTCATTTCCATCACGGAGTTTTGCTTCTTAGAGGACTCTGGTGTCCTAGGCGCGTATGCAACTTAGTTTTTCTGAGACGTTTACCACGTGGGGCTCCTAAAAGCAGGAAACTTTAACATCCAAAGGGTATGTGAGTTTGTTCCTTCCATCTTCTACATATAAAGAGGCAAAAGGCACTCAACTCCCAGGTCAAGTTACAGGACAGGGCATAGTCTTTGGCCATTAATTATCCCAATTTACTCACATCCTAATGAAATGGAGCCCTAACAGCATAAAGCAGTGAAATGGATCATTCAAGGAAGAATGCAGCTAGCGAAGGAACGGAAATCCAAGCTGCTGCTGCTGCTGCTGCTTTTTCTTTATTTTTCATCTGTTCCATCCCCTGAGCATCTTCTCATCAGAGTTTTATTGTGGGAGTTGGCCATTTTGTAAATGTTAACATTTCAGACATCATTTAAATCAGAGCAATCACCTGATGCCTGTCACTTATTTGAAAAATGAATCTTATTCTTTATAGCACCTTAATTATGAGTGTCCTTAAGGAACCCAGAAAAGAACACAAACTGAGGAATTTTTGTCCTTGCAGAGGGCTCATTGTTCTGCAAGTGGGTATGTCATTTTTGCACGGAGGCGAGTATTAATCCTTTTTCCACTCTTTCAATTATAATAAATGAGTTGTGTGAGCTAGGCTTTTTCTTCAGACTTCTTTCGAGCTCAAGAGGTTGGGCCATCTGTAGGAAGAGTCTGGGCAGTGAGCCCTGCATCTGGGTTCTCACTGTGCCCCCAAATTCTTTTTCATTTCTTTGACATCCTCTCGTTCAAGATGGCGAGCGAACCTTTGTACTGTGTAAGTTGTAGTGTTCGGTGACAGGGTATTACGAGTTCTTTGTGCATGTAATTCCATGTTATGAAAACGTCTCACCAACTTCTTAAATTGGCTGGTTTGAAGTGCACATTGTGTTGTGGCATAATCTGTATTGTTAGGAACATGAACTTGGGGAGCTAACATTAGATCTTTGAGACAGAATTGGGAATTCAAAGAGGATGACTTGCTCTCATTCCTCAGTCTTGATTGGAGGGCACAGTATTTAACCTGTCATTTCTTTTAAGGGTTTGACTTCAGTTTCTTCATGGGACTTGCTGAGACGATTTCAAAACTTTTGTTTAACTGTATTTGGGGGAGGACTTGCCAAGATATTCCTTCAGTTGCTGTTGTTTCTGAGTGATCAATCATAGTATGCGTTTTACGACAAACCACACATATTGCTTGTAACAAATAGTGTGCCGGCCAGAGACTGTGCAGAGAGAATCATTGAGATTCAGTCTCTGCCTTCAGGAGCTTGACCTCAAGAACAAAAAGTACTCGCACATGTAAAGATGTAGAAGGCGTGCTGACAATAGAAAACTAAATCATTGACTAAATATGTGGGTCTCACTAACAGGGATTCACTTACATACAGATTCTGAATTTCTTTCACGAACCAGGACACAAAACCACACTAAGGAATATACACTTCTTGGAATTCAAGAATTCGTGGGTTGCCTTCTTGTCCCTTAAAAGCTCCTAATTCTCACTTTGTTTCAATTCCATTCATTCGACATCGTTTAAAGCGTACTTTGTGTCAAGGCCTCGGACCCCCTATATTAGTTATCTATTGCCGTGTCACAGATGACCCAAAACTCAGTGGCCTCAGGCAACAACTTAGGGGCTTAGCTGGGTGGTTTGGGCTCCGGCGGCTCAAGGGAATTGTAGTCAAGATTTCAGGAGGCTGCGCCAGTCGTCCGAGGCCAGCCTGGGGCTGCACCATCTGCCCCGTGGGTCTCACCTCGTCACAAGTCTGCCTACGCGTCCTTATACATGAGACGGCCTTCCCCAGAGCCAGCGAGCGGTGAAAGAGCAGGGTAGGAGCCACGGTGACTCCGACCTCGCCTTGGGGGTTCAGAGGTCAGCCCCATATACCGCAGAAGCGTCTACACCATGGTGTAAATTCCAGGAGGTGAGAATCACTGGAGGCATCTCGGAGGCCCTGGAGATTTGGGGGTGAACCTAGGTGCACGCATTTCCACGGGAAATGCATCATGGAAAGAACGAAGCCAACCGATCGGAAGGATCCTCCGACAGGAAGTTTCCTAATTCGTTCACCGTTGAGGGGAGGCAGACTGTATCCAGCACCACACAGCCCCAGGTCTCCCCCAACCCTGCCCTCTCCCTGTGAACTCCCAAGCGTGAGCACCTGCTGTATACTAGCCTCTGCTCGCTGAGCATCAGCAGCTCCAGGAAACTGAGCATCTGCGTTTCCGTCGCTGAGCTATTTGGCTTCAACCCCTTTCAGTTTTCTGACTTCAGCCCCACATCAAGGACCCCTGTACCCCGCACGACTGCCAGAGCTCCTGCAGATTAGCCAGTGCGGGTCCCACTGGAGTCATCCTCGCATCCTGGGAGGCAGCTTTCTCTACAACCATCGCTTACCTTCTGTTCTGGTTGGGACTGTGTCCCCCGAGGAGAGATGCTGAAGCCCTAGCCTCCAGTACCTGTCGTGTGACCTTGTTTGGATGTGATGAGTTAAGGTGGGGTCATCCTGGAGGACGTGGGCCCTTGTTCCAACATGACTGGTGTCTTATAAGAGGAGACACAGAGACACAGACTCGGGAGACACAGACTCCGGGAGAATGCTCCGTGAAGGCAGACACACAGGGACGGCCGGCAGCCGTGTGATGACGGAGCCAGAGGCGGGGTGATGCGCCCACATGCCCGGGGTTGCTGGGAGCCACAGGAGCTGGAAGAAGCAGGAAGGATCCCCACCTCCACCGCCCCAGAACCTTCAGAGGGAGCACGGCTGTGCCGTCACCTTGGCTTTGGGCTTCTGGCCTCCAGTCTGTGAGCCGATTCGTCTCTGTGGTTTCGAGCTGCCCAGCGGTGGCGCCTCTCCGTCATCACAGCCCCAGGAAAGCACTGCCCAAGCGGGGACACTCTGTCTGATAATGTTATTACTGGTTAAGGTGAAACGGTTCAGAGGGAGGAAGAAGTAAGGGAATTGAAGCAAATCACGTCACTTGAGGCCGGCATTTGCAAGCCAGCCAGTTCCTTTCCTCTGAAGGGGCGGAAGCGGTAGGAGAGAGGCCCGCAATGCAGGTGGCCCGGCAAGGGCCGCGGTGCGCGAGCTCCTGCCGGCGGGCGCCGCACTGGCAGGCGTGCTCGCGTCCGCCCCCTTTAAAGTCCTGCCGTGAGCCCGACGCAGAGAGCGTGGAGGACAGACCCAGGGCGGAAGAGCGTCTGGTTGCCGAGTGGAGCAGCGCTCACGCAGAGCTGCCCGGCCTGAGGATGCTGCCAGCGCCGAGCCCCCGCGTCAGTCCTCGTGGGAGGCTGGTGCCCGGGCCCGCCTGTGAGCCTGGGCGCCGCGCGAGGCCCCTGCGGTGGAGGAGAGCCCTGGCGAAGGCTTGGGGGGCTCGCCCAGCTCTGCCTGTCACGCTCCTTCCCCGGGTGTGGAGAGGGGCCAGGGATTCACACCAGTGGATGCTCCGCACAGGGAAGCACCGGGGTAGCGGCTGCCCCTGGGGCGCCTTGAAAGGCTCAGGTTCTTCTGTCGGGGGTGGGTTTTGTGAAGACGTGAGCAACTGGGGGCAGTGCACACCCCTCGTTAATAAAGGAGAGAGCTCAGTCCATGAAATTTGAAATCAGACCTGTGGGATTGGTCACCCAAAAACATCTCCTAATGTTTTGGGACAACTGACCTGAGTATTGAGGGACCATTTCCAGGGAGCCAGGGGCAGGGTGCAGGCCCCCGTCCCAGGAGGCAGGGAGGCCGGGTGCTGCTCTTTCTGGAGGACAGACAGGCGAGGGAGCCTCTCCCCACAGCTGTCCTCAGGGCTCCTCTGGGAGCCACGGGCCGCCCTGAGGGCCTGCAGGCAGAGAGCGTCTTCTTCCCTCTGTGAGTGGCTTGGATCCTGGGCATGTTTCCAGGGGGAGAAGGTGGAGAGGCGGGTGCTCAGGGCGGAGCTGGGCCTCAGGGGCGGGTGGAGGGCGTGGCCAACTCCGGGGAGCATCCCTTTGGGGACGGACGTGGGTCCGAATAATGAACTGAAAAGTGTTTTCCGCCTTGATCGTGATCGTTGCTGGGGCCTTTTATCATCACCATTATTTACAGGTCAGTGCTTTCGTTCTCTGAACCTCACCTGCAGACCCGAGAGGGAGAGGAACAGGATGGTGTGGGTGGGCAGCTCCCCAGCCTTGCCATGGGGGACGAGGAGAGCCCTCTGTGGACGCGAGCCTGCTGGGGGGACCAGCCTATGTCCCCGGCGCTCTTGATAGCAATGCCAGTAGCATCGAAGGACACCTGACATCTCCAGGTTGGCTCGTCCCGCCTCAGCCTCATGGCCAGCGAGCGCTGGGTCTGCAGAGCCCCGCCCGCTGGCGCACACCCAGGCTGCTCTGTCCTTCAGGCTGTGATGGTCGTGATGCAGCCGTGTGCTCAGACCCGAGTCCCCGGGCGGTGTCAATGGTGAGGACTCACCTCACCAGGCCCTGGCTATCACCTGTGGTCCACGGGCAGGACTGGAATTCAGCCTTCGTGCGGGGCCCTGGCACCTGTGACATGAACAGAAAGCCACAGAGATTAGTTGAGTCACTGCGTCCAGCAAGGAGGAAAACCGCTTCCATCCTCCAAGTGGTGCCGGGTGGCATCCTGATGGACTGGCCTGGCTGTGACCTGCCCGTGGTGCTCCCTGTTCTGTCCTTGGAAGCCCGGGTGCCACGTGCCGAGTCTGTTTAGAGCACGTATAAGAAACAAAGATGAGGACTATTAAGACAAAGCATTTTTATCTTGGCAAGTACACGTTCATGATCGTGAACCCTATGTTTTTAGGGGCACGTCCTGGCGGAGGGCTGGGCGGCCCATAGAGTTTTCCACCCTTAATTTCTACGATTGTGATAAAAACTCTCTTTCCGTCAGAGTTGTCCAAGAGAGTAGGAGAAAAAAGGAAGTCCCTACAGAGGTACCTTTTTCCTCCAAGTCCAGCGCTAAAGTGGAAATGGTGCCCTCGGGCGAGCGGCCGGCGGGGTCGAAGGCCCCGAGCACAGAGCCGTCACACAAGAGCCCGGAGAGCGGTAGGGAGGGCGGTAAGGCGGTGGAAATGGCCAGCTTTACTTCCTCTGCGGTCTTCTCTGGTAAAGACACTCGGCAGCCATGTCAGCCCTTCTGCGAGTTATACCTGTTTTTTAGTTTGGACAAAAGTCTATCTTCTCCAGCTGGGAGGGGCGGGTTTGCAAGGCGGATTCTGCCTTCAGCACAGGCTTCCCGTCCACAAGGCCATTCCCTCCTGGAAACATCGCCTTCCCTCTCCTGCCCTCCGTGTCCCCTCAGACACATCCTGCTGGGGTGTGGGCAGTGGGACTGCTGGCTGAGCTGCAGCCCAGGTGCTGGCTGGCGGCATGAGAGCCTCTCCTCCTCCTGCGGCGCCTGCAGCTGTCAAGTGTCTCCCGACGCTGCTCTGGTTTCCAGGAAGCCCAGTTGCTTGTCTGGTCACTCACCCTCTTAGGCGGCCTTTGGCCGGAGCCCCTGACAGGTTAAAGAAGAGTGTCCTCAGTGATTGGCTCTGTCCTGGGCCATGTTTGTGCGGGAACTCCATCTAGGGCTCTTGGTATCACGGGTCACAAGGCGTGGCTTTCCTGGAGCAGTGAGTGGCCTGCCCAGACGTCTTCAGGGACCTGGACGTGGCCCCTGGCGGATGTGCAGGCCCGGCACGCACTTTTTCGGGGTGCTCCCTGTGGGGAGAGGTGCAGATGCTCCTCCCCCGGGAATGAGTGGAGAGACTCAGGACAGCAGAGACCCCCCCCTTGCCACCAAACTTGCTTTTGAGTGAATCATGGCCAAGGGTGTGCCATGTAGCTGTGTTCACAGGCCTTGAAGAAATTCCCTTGGGGTGGCCGAGTATTCCATTCAAAGGCTACTTCTTTTTTTCTTTTTTTTTTTGGGGGGGGTACGTGGGCCTCTCACTAGCCGTACCAGAAGACGAAGAAACTGAGGACTGAGGTGTGTGCTGGAGACCAAGTGAAGATGGGAGGGAATCTCTGAAAGAAATGGGGCAGCGGGGAAACAGCTGTTGAAATATGTTATGCAATGGCCACCCGCTGAGAAAAAATAAAAGTATCTTGAAAGCTTCGTGCTCCGTGTTGTGTACCCAAGGCCAGAGTTTTGCCTTCAAAGGGAGGAAGCCGTCGGAGCTGAGACCATACCCCGGGAGCTTTCATCTCTGACATTCGGCTTAGTACTGACCCCGGGACTGGCAGCTTGCAGTGCTGGCTCAGCACTGAGGCCCCTTTTGCAGGGCACAGGCTACAGGTTCACCGGGCGGGTTGTCACTCAGACCCACAGGGAGGGCAGGCCTTGCCCAGCGGGAGCAGCATGACCCTCCCCACGGTCCCCCTCCCGTGACAGGATGCACGTGGGTTCAGCGTGACTGACACATGCTAAGTGTGGGTGATGCCAGCCCAGGGAGACCCCATGGTCTCGGAGAATCCCTGCTTTTATGTTGGAAACTTACATTCTCCGGAGCTGCGCAAAGGGATTATTTGGATAAGAAATCAGCACAAAAAAGCCCCTAGAAGCCCTCGTTTATTTTCTAGCTGGTAAATTCCAGTGCACGTGGATGTGAGTGGTGGGGGGTCAGGGTCTTACTGCCCCTTCCGCCTCACAAGCGTCCTGCTGACTTTGGTTGTCACCCTCGGGTTGGTCTGGGTCAGGTGCCAGCACACCAGTCATAGAGGACCAGATAGCAACTATTTTAGGCTCTGCGGGCCCTGCGTCCCGACACCTCTTCAACTCTGCTGGTGCAGCATCCAGGCGGCCACAAATGACGGAAATGCCTGGGTGGATGTGGCAGGTTCCAATAAAATCTCTTTTATGAGAACAGGTAACAGGGTGGACGTCCCCGCCGGCCGTGGTTTGTCATCCCCGAGTCCTGAGATACTAGAAGTGTGTTTGTGTGACCTGGGTACCTGTGAACTCCTCGGGCTATCTCCGAATAAAGGGGAAGATTCCCAAGGCCTTGGCCAGTGAATGGGGGGTGAGCTCTGTCTATAGATTCGTGCTGTCCAGAGGGAGTCTGGTCCCTAACTGGCCTGGGCTGGACCACCGCTTGCAGAGATGAGGCGGATTAGATGCCCCAGAAGCAGCACTTAAGCCCCGAGGTTTGGTGCAGGGCACACCTACTGCAGAGCTTCTGCCTTTAATGGGAAATGGCGTGTGTGTTTCCAAGGGACGTAGAAACGGCCTCTGGGCATCTCTTCCTCCAGGGTAGGTTGGGCCTGTGCTCCCCAGGCCCTAGGCCCCCTAGGCGACTCCGCGGCCTCTGGGCACCGAGCTCCGGGTGGTACTCCCGTAGTCGTTGCTGCCCCTCCCTAAAGCTGCCCCAGCTCAGCTATGTGACGGGAGGAGGGGCCAGGTCCCTCACCACCTGGCTTCTGAAGCCCCTCTGACCTGGTGGGTCTGGGTATAGGGAAGGGCTTCCCCATTTTCCTAGCTCAGGTCTTTCCCCACTGAGCAACCCTCAAGGGTTTGGGTGCAGGGTCTGCTGAGGGTGGTGGGACGGGGTCTGAAGGCAGGGCGGTGCCCTGATGTGGAGCCAGGAAGAGGGTGGGCCCGGCGGGATGGTCCTGAGCTCCCAGGGCTAGCAAGGTAGTCCGTGTGCAGCCCTCTGGTGAGCCCGGCCACGGCAGGATGTGCGGGCTGACCTCCCCTGGTGGCTCCCGTGGGCTGCTGAGCAGCAGCCGCAACACCGTGACCCCCCTCGTGGCCAGGTGACACTGACAACATTTAACCACGTGGGTGGCATGTGACGTGGCCCCAGACAAGATCCCGGGCCCCATCATCCCCTTATTTTCCAGATTACGGAGGGATTGCTAGGTAGGGGAGCCTCAGGAGGACGGGGCGATGGCTCCTCCTAGGAAGTTCAGAGTTTCAGCCCTGCCGGCCCTGCTGCTGCCGGTCTTGGGCCTGGGGGTCCGTGGGGAGGTCCGTGGGGCTGCGGGGGACACTGGCCCCTCCCCCGGGAACCGCTGTGGGCTCAGAGCAGAGGTGGGAGCTGGGGGAGATCTGAGTGCCTTTCACCTTGTGGCGGAAGCAGAAGAGTGAGTGACAACCTGCGTGTCACCTGGTCCCTGGGCAGGGGACACTGGGATGGGGGGCACGCGGGCTCCTGGGCATCGTCCTGGGAGGAGGAGGAGGATGAAGAGCAGGGCAGGAGCCTTTGGACTGTGGCCTGAGGGATGGGGGCAGCTGGCTGAGCCGGCGGGGCCCTGAGCACAGTGTGCTGGCCGAGGGTCCGCACGGGGCGAGCACAGCCTCGGCCGAAAGGCTGGGCTGCATCCTGGGCCGCTGACCTTGGGAGGTTCTCGGGACACCCCCACCCCCCAGCAATGCTGAGCACACACCTTCTGGAAGGGAGACCCACGTCGCCTTTGGCTGCTCTGCTGCTCCTGGCTGCACACGTGGGTCCCCAGATGGCCTGGCTCGGGCATTGGGAGCCCCTCAGATTCTACCTGTCCTGGAGAACCTCGTGGATGGGGGGCCAGAAAGCTTCTTCCTTCTCAGGGCCGGTTGGACCGGTGCCATCTTTGAAACAGCAGAGTTCAGATAAGCTCTGTGGAGCCAAAGCTCTGGGCTAAAATCACTTCGGAGTTAAAAAAATAAAAGATTCTCCATGTAGCCGGTCTGGGGTGGGGCCTGGAAATCTCTTTCCAGGCATCTCCCCGAGATGATTCTGGTGCCGGGGAAGGTTTGGGGATCCCTGCGGTGACGGAGGGACGAATCCAAGCCCCCGGCCCTTGCAGAAGGGCGATTCAAAACTGGGGCACTTCTAGGTTGTTTGACTGTATTGAAACTGAATCAACCATCACATGACTGATTATAATATAACTGATGGTAATAAAACGAATGGAATCTGCCTTCCTTTGTGATGGATGGTGTGACTCATTTATAAGCCAGTGCCTGCTTTGTTGGTGTACACTATGCTAGGAATTTTGAGATTCAGAGAAGTTAGAAAATAGTCCAGAAAACCAGGAATGACTTAAACTGATGTCCAGGGGCCAGCTGAGATCACTATATGGTTTTTCTTTTTTAGTTTGCTAATAGGGTGAATTACACTGATTTTCAAATGTTAACCCAAACTTTTGTTCCTGGGGTGAAATCCCATTCGGTCATAACATACTCTCCTATTTGTATACTGTTAGAGCCTATTTGCAAAATGTAGAAAACAATCTTATTGGTACCAGGAGGTAAGGAGTAAAGGGAAGGATAAATTGGGAGGTTGGGACTGGAATATACACACTACCATACAGAAACTAGATAACTCAGGAGGACCCGCTGCAGAGCACAGGGAGCTCTACTCAGCGCTCTGTAATGGCCTAGATGGGAAAAGGCTCTAAAAAAGAGTGGACATATGTATAGGTGATTCACTTTGCTGTACAGCAGAAACTAACACAGCATCGTAAATCAACTATACCCCAATAAAAATTTTTTTTAAAAGAATAATTATTTTAAGAATTTGTTAGCTTTTCCTTCTCCTCGAGTTTTCTAAATTATGTCTGATGGTTGAACTAAAAACTGTAACACTCTTGTAACGCGGTTTTCAGTGCATGTGGAGGAAATATCTAAGACCGCTATATTACAAATGGCTGAGGGTAAAGTGACAAAAGGGGAAGGAAGGTTTCCACGCTTCACTCAAACTGGTACTACCACGTGCAAAATTGTTTGCCAGTTTCTTAAAAATTTAAACATATATTTACCATGCAACTAGCAAATGTGCTCCTGGGCATTTATGGCAGAGAAATGAAAACATTTGTACAAAAACCCGTAATGATGTTCATGGAGACTTTATGTGTAATAGCCCCAGGTCAGAAACAGTCCTACAACAAGTGAACAGTTAAACTGTGGTATATTCATACCAGGGAATAAAAGGAAAAACTAATGATAACTAGCAATAATTTGGATGGATCTCAAAGGCATTATGTTGTAAGAAACCCCTCTCAAAGGGTCACATACTGTGTGATTCCATTCAGATGACGACATTCTAGAAATGCCAGACTTGTACGGCGGGGAGCAGCTAGCGGTCACCATGGTGAGGAGGGTTCTTGGTGGTGGTGAGAGGTGGTGGTGGTGGGGGGGTTATCTGTAAAGGGCAGCATGGAGGGGTCTTTGTGGCACCCAGGGGTCTGTGTCTTGGTTTCAGTGGTGGTCACGTGTCAACATGGCTTAAACACACACAAACACACACACACACTGTTGCAGTGTCATGTTCCTGGTTTTGGTTCTGTGCTGATGGAACCACAGGGAAATTCTGACTGAAGGGTACACAGAACCTCTCTGGGATGCTTTTGAAACTTCCTGTGAACTATGGTGATTTCAAACTAAAAAGCTAAAAAGTGTAAAATGAAGTCTTTCTGACATTAAGAAAATAAAGGCCGATGAAATGGCTACCAGCCTCTAAAAAGTCAAGCAACCCAAATGCAGCCTGCAGCGATTGCAGACACGGGCATGGCGTTTGGTTCAGAGCAACAGGGAAGTTCTAATTCCTGTGCCGTCAGAGACTCGGGTCAGAGGAGCATTTAAACACAGTGATAAAGCACAGCCCGCGGGGTAATTCCACCCTGTCACAGACAGGGTGAGGGCATCCCAGCTTTGGTGTTTCCTGGAGCCGAGTTCGGATTTTCACCCTACCCACACGGTTCGATATGTTTCTTAATCAACAATTAAATCTTTAACAAACACCAAGCTCCCTTCAATAGTTCGTTTCCTTAAGTATCCTGCATCTTTTCAGTATGATCCAATTTTGCCAAAAAGAAGAAAAAGGCTTTCCACATTTGTGACTATTGTACCCATTATATTTGAACTATCTTTTCATGCTGATGAGGCCGATAAAAAGATAAGATTTTAAAGGACTCTTCTATCAGAGACGGGAGACCTCCTGTGTAGAAATTCTCATGTCCTGTGGCCCTTTCTCTTCCACAAGCTCATTAACCCAGACTTTATATTTGCCCTCGAGGAGAGAAAAATCTTACATATCGTTTTCCCCCAAATTGTCTTTATTTCCTTCTACTATCACTTCTGTAACAATGTATATCTGTGTCTTTACCTTAATTCTGCTTTTACTCGATTTCTGAATAAAATTTCAAACTCACCTTTGAATGTCGCTATGTCTTTCTTCTTTCTTGGGCTGTGAGCTGTGAGCTGATAACAGTGAAGTTAATCTATGGACTTGACCTGCCTTCTTCAATACATCTAGGGTTATGTTTACACTAACCTCAACTCAGATGGTCTATATTTCCCAGTTTCCAAAATCATTCCCGAATAATTCAGAATAAATCGACTTTTGTGGTAAATCCTTTGTGAAGAAATTGCTTTAGATATTTTACTGATGAAGCATCAACTTTGCAAACTAAGATCTGCAAGGAGATGTCCAAACATTTGCTTCTGCAAAACAGTAGTCTGTAAAATGCATTGTGTAGGAAGAAAATATGGAGGCCAGAGACTTTGCAATGACGTCTGATGAGGGTGGACACACTTTGGTATAGAAACTTGCAGTATGGAAAAGTATGCAGTATAATAATAAAGGAATAATTCACAAGGAAACATGCAACCTTCCTGGTGGGTGACTGGAGAAGCAGAGGGGTCGAGACTTACCGTCCAAGAAAATCTGGGAGAGTGGAGGTACCTCCCCCGTGTTACGAATCGTTGGAACTTGATCAGGCTTAGGAGGCATCTGCTGATTGGAGGAGGCTACCAGGAAGAAATTCCATGCGTGACAGAGTTTCTGGTTGTTTGGGGAGTGAGACTCTGCAGAGTTTTGCAAATCTTTAGAACGGAAGAGGGAAGTTGGCTGGATGTTTCATTGACATCGATGTGGCTGTGATGCCAACCTCGTGGGTCCCCAGGCTCACACGGTGTTCTGGGGCACTCACGTTGGCATCAACCCCACTGGTCACCTCGGGTCTCCTCTACGATTAGGAGCCACAGCGATTCCTCCCAAAGCTGGAAATACTGCGGTGTTTTATTTCCAAGATCTCTTTGCGTGGAGCGCACTCCAAGCCGACAGAGGCGTCAGCTCCACCAAGAGTGCAGTGTCCTGTTGAGGAGGCCGAGTCTTCGGGAGACGACAGCTTAGCCCTCGACAGCTTAGCCCTCCGGTCTTTCTCTGATGTGGGGAACGGAAACAAGGTCCATTTGGTTCTAGAGCCTGGAGTGAGCTCTCACAGGCGCCTCTGGGGATTTCATACGCTGTCCAAGAGTGAACGGCGGAAAGCTGGGAGGGGTCAAGACCGGCTTGCATTGCTGGGCTTACAGAACTCAGAACTGCGTGGCAATATCACAAGTAACACAAGCGGGAAAGAATTACCGCAAAGCAACGTGGCGGTGAGAACGAGCTCACAGTGGGGAAGAGGTTCCTGATATGGAGAGGAGCCTTGTCAGCCTCCGTCACTGCACAAGCCAGTTCCTTAGAATCAACCAGTCAGTCTCCTGTTGATTCTGTTTCTCTGGAGAACGCTGACCAGTCCACCCCTGGGCAATAAAGAAGTCGACCTCAGCCTAAAGAGAGATCTGGTGCCTGGGAGGTAACCTTGAAATCCACGGGACTTGCCAAGTGGTTGGCGTGTCTGTGTGACTCAGGGTGGGGAGCCCACTGGTTTACGCTGACAGGGTGGCTTAGGGTGGGAGCTGGCCGCACGAGAAAGACCGACCCCGGGATGCCAGCCCAACCTCTGGGAGGGAAGAGGTCTGGAGATCCAGGCGACGATCAATCATATCTGTATAAATGAAGCTGCAGAAAACACTCTGGACATTGAGGCTGGGCCGAGCGTCCCTGGGGGGTGACCCACATCGATGTGGCGGGAGGTGATGCTTCCCGAGGACACAGCAGCGTCACCTGTGGGGCCCACCCACCTCGCCTTATGTAGCTCTTCTTTTGGCTGGTTCTGATTTGCACCCTTTTGCGATCATGAAACTGTAATCGTAAGAACAGTGCTTCCCTGAGTTCTGTGAGTTGTTCTCACAAATTACGGAACATGAGGGTGGTCTCGAAGAACCCCACATAGGCATCCAGCTGGCCTGAAGTGTGGGTGGTCTGGGGACCCTGACTCGGGGCTGGCACTGGGGGCGAGAGTTGGTCCCTTAGGCTGCTGTGGTACTTGCTCTTGTACCCCTTCCTCACTGCAGAGCTTTTCCTGCTGGCCCCCCGCTGGCCGGGGTGGGAGCTAGACTTACAGGCTCCTGTAAAGATCTGCTCTGTTGCTCACTGGGGACAGGAGAACCCTTGCCTTGCTGTGAGGGGCCAGGCCTGCTTTGCAAACGCACAGAATGAGGCGTCTTCGCCAGGGTCGGGCAGAGGTGGGGAGACCGAAGCTCTGATCTTGGGGTGCCAGGGACATTCTGTGCCTGAAGGAAAACTGCCGTCCTGTTCAGAGCATCCCGTCTGAAACCCGGGCAGTAGACGCTCTCTGTTTGCATCCTGAATCTTGGAGTTGTTTTGTTCTTGACCGCCGAAGTCGGCTTCCCTCTGCAACAGGGGAACCCGAGAAGCCTCACTGCAAGGAAACGATTCCCTTTCACAGTTGGCCTGACAGATTATGTAATGCTTTTCATTGTCCTCGCTTGTCTAAGAATAAAAACATTTTATTCTGAAAGTAAGGCGGCGTACACTATAATCTGATCTTTTGATGAAGCAAAGAAAAGCTGATTTATTTTTAGATAACGCGCTAGCTGCTAAGTCCTAATTTGGATCCAGCGTATGCAAGCGCCCGATGCCCTTCAGCCTTCTCCCCATTCTCTGCGGGCACATGGGTGTCTATAAGCCACGCGCCGGCACACAGCTCTTTCTGGGTACGATCCACACAGAGGCTGTTATTGATTCTCCACATAGAAGAGAAATAAAGTCAGGGCTTTTGCTCTGGCTCGAAACTCTCCCTGCTCTCTCACAGTGATTTCCAGTCTGGCTTTTCTTTTGCTTGTTTCTAGGTTGCAAGCACATGGATTTAAAAAATGAATCCCCGTCTCTTGCCTTCGTAGAGTGGTTTTAGGAATTAAGTGGAGGGCTTAGGACAAAGGTCAAGTCTCTCTGCCGTGAGCGAAGGCTTTGTCCTCCCTCCACGCTGGGGCCTCTGCTTCCCGGAGCATGGCTGGGGACAGGGGTGAGGCATCATCTTTTCACGTCACGGACACAACTGGACATGGAGAGGGAACAGAGCAAGTGGCCGAGGCTCGGGCTCAGCATGGGCCCCCTCGTCCGGGACGTTCGTGGCATCACTGGGGGCAGTGGGCCAGGCAGAGGAGATGCTGGGCGGGTGGGGGGAGCCTACTGTCCGGCCCGGCCGCCGAGGGCAGAGTGTTTCATCCTGTCTGAGAGCAGCATGTAATCAGTCCTTTCAGATGAATGAAGGAACCGGTTTCTATGAAGCGTCTGCATGTGCCAGGTTCTGGGTGAGATGGAGTGAAACAGAGCTTGCCCAGGGATACAGGGGTGGGACAGAGCTGGCCTGGGGGACACGAGGGTGGTGGTGAAACTGCTAAAATCCTGTGCGGGAAGCACCATCCTCAGCCGGGAGACAGGATGGGAAAGAGACAGGAAGACAGCCCTGCAGACGTCCACACCCTTAAGCCCAGATCCTGTGACTCTGGATCTGGGCTTAAGATGGGCTGACGGCCAGGGGCCTTGAGGTGGGCGGACGGTTCTGATCGTCCAGGTGGCCCCCACTAACCACGTGGGTCCTGAGGGGGGCTGCCTCTCTGGGGCGCGGGGGGTCAGAGGGCAATGCCACCACAGTGAGAGGCAGAGTGGTGTGACGTTGCCGGCGGTGAAGGTGGAGAGACCGAGAGCCGGGGAGTGCGGTGCTCCTGGAAGCTGCACGAAGGCAAGCGCGGCTTCTCCCCGGAGGCTCCGGGAGGGGCAGCCCTGTGATACCTTCGCTTGGGCCCAGGGATCCTCGTGCTGGACTTCTGGCCTCAAGGTCGTCAGATAACACGTTGTGTCGTGTCGTGCCCTCATGGTCGTGGCAGCAACAGCATGCTAGGCAGTAGTGGAGGAGGCCTGGGGAGAGGGGGGCCACTGTGAGCTTGCCGTCTAGGACCCTGGGTACCAGCGGTATCAGCACCGCCTGGGAGCTCGTGAGAAACGCAGGCCCCTGTGTCCACACCAGCCCGACTGAGGCAGAATGTGCATTTAACAGCACTGCAGGCGCTGCCTGCCTGAGTCCCGGAGAGCAGGGCGTGGATGGACAGAGGCGGGTAGGACCTGGGTCGGCACATCTTACCCTTAGCTGTCAGTCAGGTCCCTGTAGACTGCTGTCCGGAACACTCCTCAGGCTTCCCTAGACGATCGTGGACGATTACAGCCCAGTTACCGAGTGTGACTTCCTTTGGGTTTGTGTGATGTTTCCTCATGACCACATTCAGGCACATGGTGGAGGGGCTGGTTCTCATCACTGCACTCCTCAGGAGTCACCTTTAAGTAGCCTCATTGCGGGTGTCCGTCATCGTTAATCACTCGATGAAGTTGACATCCCCCAGGTGTATCCATTTTATGTTTCTCTTTTCCCCATCTTAGCTAGTATTTTGTGTACACGTATTTTGAAATTATGTGTGTCCTCACTAAACTTCCCATTTATATATTCATTGATTCATTCATTCATAATCGCATGGACTCATGATCTAATGGTTTAAAGGACTATAATCTGTTACTACCATTATTTATTTTGATGTGTAAATTCTCTCTAGTTCAGCCAGAAGAAGCCCCTGCAACCTGGCTCTGCGTCTCTTTGGCATGTCGCTGTTGTTCCATGAGAAACTTCCTGCTTCCTGACACAACACAGTATTCCAGGTCCAGCACTGGGAGTGGCCGTCTCCCAGGAGCCCTGGTTCCTTTAGTGGTTCCCGCTTTACTCTTAAATTTGAGGTCACATCTTCAGTCACACTTGGCCGTGAGGGGAGCAGGGAGTCTTCCCTCTCCTCTCCGGAGGAGGCTGCCTCACTGTCCCCTCCCCGTGGACCACCCTTGTTCCTGGCAGCTGCTGGGACCCGCCCAGGGCCTCCTTTTTCCTCCTGAGCAGGTCTGTGCCCATTACCAAGGCCCCACTTGTGCAGCACTGTGGTTCTTCTTGGTTTTTTTTTTGGTTGACTTTTAAAAACCCGCTTATCTATTCTGCTTCAAATTAATCCCCAAATGTTGCTTTATCAAACCATTTGTTGCTGCAGTTGCTGTTGATTATGGATGTGCATCATTTCTCCCCCAGCCTTTTAAAGGGCCAATCACTATGGTAACCATATTACGGAAAATTGCCTTGTCTCCTTAAAATACCCTTCAGAAAAAGGTCATTTGGTATTAACATATTCTGACTAGATAGAACTAGCAATGTGAGCAGCGCGTAGAATACATTCCCCTGTGCGTGTGTCTTCAGTCATGCAATTTCAGGAAACTCTCAAAACAAGATGAAGTATTGAGAGCAGAAAGGGTTCCAATGCTACGACATGTGTGTATGTGTGTTTGTAACTTTGAGAAAATATGTTTTCTTGGGGTCTGTGGTTGCTGCGTGAGCTTTATTAGCTCTCGAGGATGACACCTTGCTCTTTCCCAGTTCCGGGTGTGAGTTGAGATTGAGAGAGACACCCTGCTCCCGTCGGAACTGAAGGGTGCCTGGAGCCACCGGGAAAGATGATCCTGGGGGCAGAGTGGCCCCAGAGCCCCGCGTCCCACAGGCTGTGCCGACAGGTGAGGGTGGGCAGACTAGCTAACTCTGGGTGTCGCGATAGATAGAGCCCGTGGCGGGTCAGGCAGTAGAACGTTTTGCTGCGGTTTTCCATTTGCCCTCCAGATTTTTATATAACAGTTAATTGGCTGTAGGTTTACTTGTTTCAGAATAAGAACCACTTGAGCTGTATTCTGGTTGCTCAGTTCTGCCTTTTCACTTTCCAGCAGGAAACGGAAGCACAGAGGTGTGTACGTCTCAGAGCTGGTTTCTAACCTGACGGTGTTAGAAGTTGCATCTTGAATCCTGTGCTGCTTCCTTCTTAAAAATTACCCTCCATCAGATTCCTTCAGGAGCAGAGTTTAACATGCACATCATCCTATACGTAGTTTATAACTAAATCAGCTTCCTTCCCACCCTCAGATCCTCTCCCCAGTGGTGGCCACTGCTACTTGTTTCAGTGGTGACTTTGGGATTTTCCTGCATATTTCTAAACAATCTCCTGCTTAAACAGCTGTTTCACCAGCGCTATTTGATACTTTGTACCAGGTACTCTCCGAAGCACTTTCCACGTTTTAACTCCTGATTTTCTCAACAACCCAATGAAGCAGGTACTATCCGTAGACCCGTGAGAAAACAGACACAGAGAGGTTAAGTGGTTGGCCCAGACACACAGCGAGGAAGAGGCAGGGATGGTCTTCGACCCTGACGTCTTGGCTCTGGTGTTGTTGTTGTATCAGTTTTGCCTCCTGTTCACTGACTTACTGTCATGGAAAGTCAAGGCTTATCCTCTCACATCCTCCACGCCCTTGTTTCCCCTCCTTCCAGCTTCCCATCTGCACCACTGATGGCCATGTTCATGTGCGTGCTCTTTCTCTGTCTCTGTCTCTGTCTCTGTCACACACACGCACACACACACACACACACACACACACACACACACACACACAATTCTTGATTCACCCGGAGGTGCTTCAGCGCTTACTTTCCAGGAACGAGGGTACCCCGACTTGACAGTGCTGTTCTCATCCCCAGCAAATCAGAAACAATCTGTATTTCAATTTGCCCAATGGTCCCCAAAACGTCTTTTACATACTTTTCAATCTAGGAACAATCAAGGGTCACACATTACGGTTGTTGTAACTTCTCTCTAATTTCCTTTAATCTAGAGCAATACCACTGCCTTGTCCCTTCTCTCATTGTGCTTACACCACAGAGTCGGGACGAGTTGTCTTGTGTGGTGTCCACGGCGTGGATTGGGTGCTTGTTTCCTTGGGATTCAATTCAGGTCAAACATTTTGGCCAGACGGCCACATGGGTGATCTGCGTACCTCCTGCCTCATCGCATCGGGAGGATACAACAATTGGTTGGATTTAATCATTTGGTTGAGATGACTGACTGACAGATATCTCCAGTGTAACTAGCGTGGCCCTTTTTGAAACTGGTAAGAAATCTGTGGGATGATAAATGGAAGCCATGTGAATATCCTGCACCCCCCAAAACATTCACATGATGATTTTTACTGCTATCAACTATGGTTGCAGATATTCTAATTCTATCATAGCTCCCACATTTATTAACTGACTTTCTTTTGTAAAGAATAACTTTACCTCTCTAGTCTTTTTTAAAAAAATAATTCACTATGGACTCAATTATTCTTTTTAATTCAATGCATTATAATCTATTACCATTATTATTCTTTTTCATGATCAGATTGTTCCAAGTCTGGCCAGTAGAAGCCTCTTCCATCAGGTTCTTGTACTTTTCGATATGCCCCATTCGTCTTTAAGTGTTTCTCTGGCTTCTGACATGAAACGTGGTCCATGCTTACTGTACTTTCTCTGCCTGAGACCTGGGATGAGCTAGTTTTCTAAGGAGCCCTGGTTACTTTTTGTGGGGAGTGGAGTTTATAAACAAAGACCTAGTGGTAGGAGTGCTAATTGCTCCTGGGGTGTCATTGCTTCTGGTCCTTCGAGTGGACAGGGCTAGAAGTTATATATTCAAACAAATGCTCCAGTTCAAGTCCAATCCCACAGGGTTGTACCCTGTCCCATGTTTGTATTTCCCTTCTCTTACGGTAAGACTCCGGGTTTCCTAAAGATTAATATACCCCACTTCTTTGCTCTATGCTACACCATGCACAAATTCACTCCAGAATCACTACAGCAACGCCACTGCCAAAAACAAACTTGTGAAGAAAAATTCAAGATTTCCTTTGCAGTAATTGTTGTCGTCAGACCAGATCTCACGAGGTGTGAATAATCAGAGGACTGGGTTGAAACTTTGTTTGTGTTGCTTCTCCTTGCTGTGAGGCTGTGTTATCAATCTGATATGACGTTACGTTCCTTTGTTTCTGTGGGCTACCAGCTTTAGGGTATGAGGGTTAGCATCATATTTGCCTTTTTAAGAAGTATGTTAAACTTTTACATGCTTCAACAACAAACCTATATGAGAAAAGTAGAGTCAGAGAGTTCTTATTCCCATCTACATCCCCTTTGTTTATTTCCTATTCACCAGCCCCTTGGGTAATAATCTTTATTAGTTTCTTGTTTATCCTCCTGTGTATATGTGTACGTATGTGTGTGTCTACATATGTGAGTACATATATATATATATATATAGATATATAGTATATATATATTTCTTATTTAACCTTCCTTTGTATGTACACAAAAAGTAGTATACTGTATATACTCTTTTGTATTTTGCTTTCTTAACAAAATATATTCTGGAAATAACTCTATATTAGTTTATAATATTTTCCTATTTATAACAGCATAGTACATGATCTGTCTGTCCCATGGTTTATATAACTAGTTGCCTGTGGATGGGCACTGAGGTAGTTGTATACTGCAATTACACATAACATCACAATGAATAATCTTGGGCATGTCATTGTGAAGATGTATTTTTCAGGGCTAGTTCCCAGAAGTGGGATTTTTTGGATCAAAGGGTAAATGCACTTTTTTCTTAGGTATTGCCAAATTCCCCTCCATGGGTGGGTACCATTTTGCATTTCCAACAGCAACGTACACCCTGCCTGCTTCTCCCACAGTCTTGCCAACGGGGTGTGTGGTCAGGCTACTGAGTTTCACCAGCATGAGAAGTGAGATGTCCTCACTGTAGTTTTAATCTGTGTTTATAAGCGAAGTTGAGCATCTTTTCATACATTAAGGGGCTTCTGTTTATTGTTCTCTGTGAACCGTTCATGCTTTTGTCCATTTTCCATGGGATTTTCACGCTTTCTTTTCCTCTGTTTTTGAGATGCTATGTATAAGGGAGATTAACCTGCGGGAATGTCGCAGACTTTTGGCCAGTTTGTCTCTTGTTATTTGACTTTATGGTGCTTTCCAAAAGTTTAAAAAAGTTTTCGTAGTCAAGTTAATCAACTGTTTCCTTTACTGCATATAAATTATGTCACAGTTTTAATAGTTTTCTTCACCCCTTTCTTATACAGATTATAAAACAATTTACCCATATTTTCTTCTAGAAGTTTTCCCATTTAGATCACTGATCCATTTGGTCTTTATTCTGGTATATGGTGTGAAGTATAGACCCATTTCTGCCTTTTTTAAACGGCCATCCAATGATCACAGTGTTGCTGAAAGGGGGGTCCAGCTGATCGCAGCCCAGAAGCCAGTAAAGAGGCCAGGTTGGTGGAAAGGAAAGTTTGCTTTATTTCGGAAGCCAGCAACCGGGGAGATAAGGCGGACTCCTATCCAAGGGTTGACTCCCCGCTCCACTCCCCACCCCAATCAGGGGGCAAGAGCTTTTATAGGCTGAGGCAGGGGGCTCCATGCACAAACAGCACAGTCAGCTCTGACTGTCATCTTGAAATGAGTCATCGGTGGTCTGATCAGCATCATCTTCATTGGTTTAAGTACAGTTAGTCTTCAGTTCCATAGCCAGAAGCTCCCTGGAACTGCTGCCTATGGAACTGAATGGAAACATAGTCAGCATGTTTCCATTTCTTTGAGGCCAGTTCTCGGAGTTGTGGCAGCTTGTGTCATGGCTGCAGTCTGGTCATCACGTGGTTAACTTCTCCCACCTGATGGGGGGGGGTTTCAGTGCCTATAAAACAGCTCGAGAGTTATGGCTCAGAATATTGCCTACAGCCCTTGAGGAGGAGCTACAGGTCCTTGCCTTTGCTGAATGACTAAACTGTTATTTTTTGGTCTCCTTGGACTGTTTCCCTTTGTCTCTGCATTTTCTCCCTTCTCTGATGAAACTTACTCTTTGGCTAAAGTTTTTCCACAGACAAAAGGCAGGCGGAGGACATGGGGGGCAGGGACCGTAGGGTCCTGCTCTGGTTTAACATCCTTTATTATCACAGAGTCTATCTACTCCCCGTGAGTTGAGCTGTCACCCTTACCCTTTACTATATTCCCATATGCTCTTGGGTCTCTGCCTAGACTTACTGTTCCATTGGTCAGTCTATTCATTTGCCAAGATCACAGTTTAATTATTGAGCCTTTTTAGTATGTTTTAATATCTGGTAGGATTAATCCTCCCTCACTGCTCTGCTTTTAGAATTTTCCTAGCTATTATTGCATTTGAATAATATGAAATAATAATTACGTTGAAGGCGTAATTTTTCATTTGAACTTTAGAATCAACTTGTGTAAGTCCAGACTAAAAACTTACTGGGAGTTTTATTTCAATTTTTAAAAATTTGTGTAGTACTCTAGGAGGATTGATGTTTTTATAATGTTGAGCTATCCTGTCCAAGGAAAAAGGATGTTTTTGCATTTGTTCAAATCATTTTTGTGTTCTTCTTTGAGTGGTTTGAAATTATTTTCATATGGATTTTGCATATTTCTTGATAAGTTAATTCCTAAGCTAAGCACTTTATCCTCTTTGCTGCTTTGGTAATGGTGAGTTTCTCTTCCATTACACACCCACACACATGTGCTATTGATTTTTGTACATTCATTTTACAGTTTTCTATTTTTTTAAATTCTTTTATTGTTTTTGTTATTTTCATTATTGAGTCTCTTTGGTTTTCCAAGTATATTATTACATCATGGGCACATAAAGTTTTATTTCTTTCCAAATTTTTAACGCTGTAATGGCTTTTCCTTATCCAATTGTATTCATCTTATTTTCAATACAGCGTTAAATAGTAGTGCAGATAGTGGGAATTCTTGCCTTGTTTCTGACCTTAGTGGGAAATACCTCTATTGTTTTCCTGCTAAGAAAGATAATGACCTAAAGGCTGATTTTACATCTATGTATGTATATGCATGCATATGTGTGTGTATAGATACAAAGGTAGATAGCTCCGTATATGTGTGTAAATATGTATATGTATTTAGAGAAATATCCATGAATTCTCGTTGAAATTTTTGTTGAATTTTGTTGAAGCCTTTTTTAGTATTTTGGAGAAAATCATATCATTTTTTCCTTACAGCTATTATTAATGTGGTGAACAATATTAATGCATTTTCTAATATTGATCCAGCCTTACATTCCTAATAAGTTCTACTTGGACATGATGTACTATTTTTTCAATGTGTTTTTGGATTTTATGTGCTAATTTTTTTTTAAGGATTTTTTTGTATTGATATTTATAAAAAATATGGATCTCTGGCTTTCCTTTTGGTGCTGTCTTTATTGGTTTCTCTCAATATTATAGTTGCTTCAAGAAAAAATTTGAAAGTTTCCAGCTTTTTATATTCTGGAACAATTTAACTAATGTTGAGATTATCTTGTATTTGCATAATAGATTCCCTATGAAACCATCTTGGTTTTATTTTTTAATGAAACAGTTCTTTGATAACTGTCTGTATTTTGTCTGTGGCAGTAGATCTGTTTAAGCTTTCTATCTTTACTTGAGTCAATTTTAGCAAATTTTGCGGTACGCGGGCCTCTCACTGTTGTGGCCTCTCCCGTTGTGGAGCACAGGCTCCGGACGGGCAGGCTCAGCAACCATGGCTCACGGGCCCAGCCGCTCCGCGGCACGTGGGATCCTCCCGGACCGGGGCACGAACCCGTGTCCCCTGCATTGGCAGGCGGACTCTCAACCACTGCGCCACCAGGGAAGGCCCTTTATGAGTTTTTTATGTTCATCTTTTTCATTGTTATTTCTCCCTTATTTCTTTTTTTTTCTTTATTTTCTTGATTAGGCAAATTATAGAAGTGTCTGTTCATTTCTTCTAACAGAAATGGCATTTTGATTTATTTAATAGGTCTGTTTAATATCCTATTATACTCTATTAATAGTTATGGTCAATATTACTAAGTAAGTATTAAGTAAATACTAATTTAGTCTCTATTCTGTCACATTTGCTTTTAGCCTTATAATTTTTTCTTTCTGTTTTTCTCTTGGTTTATTTTATAGCTATTTTTCCAGGTTTTCAGTTGGGAACTTATTTCCTTTATTTTTATTCTTTTATTCTATTGGTATAATATTTTTTTAAATGGAGTTGTCATCAACCAAAGTAGCTTTGTTTTGTTGTTTGTTTGTTTGACAGTGTGAGGAGTTTCAGAAGTTCTGTTTTGAACACAGAGATTTTAAAAAATATTTTATTTTATTTATTTTATTTTAATTTTTTGGCTGTTTCGGGTCTTCGTTGCTGCACGCGAGCTTCTCTCTAGCTGTGGCGTGCGGGCTCCAGAATGCGTGGGCCCAGGAGTTGCAGTGTGTCAGCTCTAGTTGTGGCACACGAGCTCTGTAGTTGCAGTGCATGGGCTTAGTTGCCCCGAGGCATGTGGGATCTTAGTTCCCCAACCAGGGATTGAACCTGTGTCCCCTGCTTTGGAAGGCAGATTCTTTACCGCTAGACCACCAGGGAAGTCCCATCTATTGCTATAATTTTTTAAAGTTACAAAATTTTCCCTGATCACTGTTTTACTTGTATCCCATAAATCCTTATATGCAGCATTTTTATCACCACTAAATTTTAGTAATTCTACAATTTTTATTTGTACTTTTCAGTCAATTGCTGTTTATTATGGAGCTTTTTGTGTTTTTCTTTAAAAAACAGCTTTATTGAGCAATATCTAACACATCATACAAATCATCCTTTTGAAGTGTACAATTAATTCAGTGTGAACCAATTTTTAAAAAATTAATTAGTTAATTAATCAATTTACTTATTTTTGGCTGTGTTGGGTCTTTGTTGCTGCGTGTGGGCTTTCTCTAGTCGCAGCGAGTGGGGGCTACTCTTCGTTGCTGTGCGTGGGCTTCTCATTGCAGTGGCTTCTCTTGTTGCAGAGCACAGCCTCCAGGCACGTGGGCTTCAGTAATTGTGGCACGCGGGCTCAGTAGTTGTGGCTCGCGGGCTTAGTTGCTTTGTGGAATGTGGGATCTTCCCGGAGCAGGGCTCGAACTCATGTCCCCTGCACTGGCAGACAGATTCTTAACCACTGAGCCACAAGGGAAGCCCTTTTGTTGTTTTCTTCAAGAGAAAGGCTTTTTGATATTTTGATTCTGTGTTCCAGCTTTTGGGCATTCCTAATGGAGATTTATGTTTGTATTTTATTGCTAAACTTTTACTTGTGGCTAAATGTGATAGATTTCTGTGGCTGCTTGTTGCCTCTTCCACCCCGAAGGCACTTAGTTTTCATCATTATTTTTCTCTGTCAGTTGCCATTGTGTATCTGCTTTCCATCTTCCCAAAACTCAGTGATACTTTGAATCTGCCAGCAGCGCCTTTTCCGTTCTGTTTGGGGAGCACCTTTTCTGTTCTGTCGGGGTGAATTTAGTGTCGAGGGAGCAGAGATAAAGGATGTTCTAGCCTGCTGAGTTCAACTGGAAGCTGCCTTCTGTGCTGCTGTCAAGCTGTTATTTATCATTTTGGCCTCACCAACCTTACCTTTTTCTGTTTTGCCATGTCTACAAAGATGTTTAAATTTGAAAGGTTGTCATTTGTTGTTACAAAAATGCTTCCTACCCAGAAAATTTGGACCTTTCTCAATGAAAACAAAAATGAGTTGGTAGAATTATTTCTCGAGGCGTGAGTGTGTGTGAGTGTGTAAGTGTGTGAGTGTGTGTGAGAGAGTGAGTGTGTGAGAGGGTGAGTTGTGTGAGTGTGTGTGGGAGAGTGTGTGTGAGTGTGTGTGTGAGATAGTATGTGTGAGTGTGTGTGAGTATGAGCATGTGTGTGTGTGAGTGTGTGTGGGTGTGCAAGGAGCGGAAGGCAGAATGAGAGTGGAGAGTCCAAGTACAGGAAGACCAGATAAGTTCACAGAATGCCCAAAGCAAGGCTGTAGCTTAGATGCTAATTTGCTCAGAAGTGTGCACGTCACTGATAGCAAGTTGTGCCCATGACATTCTGACACTGTCTCCCAGGAAAGAGAAGCACCTGCAGGATGCCCCTGTAATTGGAAAGCCAGCTGAGATCTGAAGCGCCTGGGGATGAGGACCGCCATTTCTCTGCACAATGGCACTGGTGGAAGGTTGTACATAAGGTGGCCTTATTAAAGTGACAAGGCAATTTAATTCCTTTGTGCACGATGATTCTACTTCATTGATTTACAATGGGGAGGATATAATTTTGCTAGTGTTGGCAAAAAGCTCAAATGTCAGCCTTTTCAAATTGCTATACTTGCCTTGTTCAGGATGAATAATGAATAAGTCACCTTTTGTCTGCAGTTAAATATTCTTGAATAAATACAAAGAACATAAAAGACATAAATGATTGCCGGATTTATATTTAAAATAAAGATCAACATTGTGATAAATGGTTGAAAACGCTGTGTGTGCAGCGTATGACTCTCCTGCTAATGACATTACCAATGGGGAATGCCAGGTGTAGACTGTGGTCGGGTGCGACCCCCTTACCTGAGAGCCACCTCCAGCAGCTCCATGAAGGGAGCTTGGGTCCCCACGGAAGGGCCTGTGCTCCGCAGAGCCCTCCCCATCCTGCACCTGAGGCCAGCGGAGGGCAGGGAGCACGACATCCAAGGGCCTCAGCAGGAGGAGATGGGGCTTTGGAAGGGCTGGTTCCCACTGGGCCACCATTGGAACGGGTTGTATAAGAAACACTGGGGAAGAGTAGAAAAGCAGATTCAGCTGGAAGATCAGCAAATCCTTGGTTGAATAACTGGCGTATCCATAGAATTCTATGAAGCTACTGGAAACGAGCAGGACGGGGAGAACCTTTCATGGTGAACAAATCTATCTGCCTTGCTCTCAGGTGAATAAAACAAGGTGTCCGTCACTATGAAGATGAGTTGAGTTTTATTAAAAATGTGTATAAATACGTGTATCAGTCAGGGACGAATTTTCTGTAGTTTGCTGGAGAAAGAAACCGATAGAATGTGTGTGTGTGTGTGTTTATATGTGTGTGTGTGTGTTTACTGTTTTATATATATATATATATATATATATATATATATATAACTGTTATATATACATACATATACATAGAAAAAAGATTGAAAGAAAATACGTGAAAATTCTACCAGTGCTTTTATCTCTGTGAGATTTTTCTTTTCTGTGTATTTGCAATTTTCTAATTGTTTTTGCAATGAAGGCATTTTATTTTGCACTGAGAAATAATGCAACATAATATATATATTTAAAATCTTGAGTCCCAGATCTACCGTGTGAAATCCACTTGGCGCTCAGTGTTTCCAGGACCTCGTTCGACAGTGATACACTTGAGTGATGGACCTTTTTCCTTTGGCCGTCAGGGGTCTCCCCCTCTCCCCAGTGTGTCACTGGAGACAACCCCACAGAGGACCTGGAGGGTGGGCAGACCTCAGCGCTGCCTCTGAGGACAAGTCACTCATTTCTGGGGTCTGTGTCCTCACATTGTCAGTGCAGGCTTGGGCTACATCAGTAGTTCCTACTGCAGGGGCATCTTTGGGGTCTTAATGATTGTGGGGTGAGCTGAAACAGCCTTCAGTGGGTGACTTCAGCAGTGCCAGACCTCTGACAACACATGGAGCTGAAAGCCAGGTGTGGTCTGCATCCCACTTGTCCTGCCAGCCATCTGCGTTGGTGAGAAAACAGGTGGTCATTGGCTGAGCTTAGAAGCCAGCCCTGTCTTACAAATGTGTGCAAAGCATTTTGCACACTTTTAAAATTATTATTATTATTATTATTATCATTATTGGCTGCATTGGGTCTTCGTTGCTGCGCGCAGGTTTTCTCTAGTTGTGGTGAGCGGGGACTACTCTTTGTTGCGGTGCGCGGGCTTCTCGTTGCGGTGGCTTCTCTTGTTGCGGAGCACGGGCTCTAGGTGCGTGGGCTTCAGTAGTTGTGGCTCACGGGATCAGTAGTTGTGGCACACGGGCTTAGTTGCTCTGCGGCATGTGGGATCTTCCCAGACCAGGGCTCGAGCCCATGTCCCCTGCATTGGCAGGCGGATTCTTAACCACTGTGCCACCAGGGAAGCCCCTTGCACACTTTTAATATACACTCATTTTTCCCCCAAGAATGCAGCTACAGTGGAAATGGAGGTGATGCAGCACTACTTTGGGATTTACCCAAGTGTCCATCGAAGGAACGTGAGCAGAGGCAGAGGTGGTCCAGCACAGCACAGACCCCTGCACGTCGTCAGCACACCAGGGCTGGGACACCAGGACTGCCTGTGAATTACTCTCACTTCTGATTTACAGTATAGTTAACAGTGTTATACGGTTTTTGAAATTATAGCTGTAAGAAGACCCTATATCTATGCCTTGTGTTTCAGGACAGTGAAGGAGCCCTTACAAACACTGTCATAAAAAAGGGACATTTGGTGAGCTGGGTGGAGACCCAGCCAGATGCTGTCCACGTCTGAAGCGTGACGACTCTACAATCCAATTGAGGATAAATGGAAACACCTATGTATTTTGCCCTCAGTTTTATTAGGAGACTGTCTGTTTGCCTTTTCTTTGTCCGGCTTTGCAGGGGAGGAAGGAGCGCTGGTCCCGAGATGCTGTGGGGTCTCCTTGCTCCTCCGTCTCTGCTCCCTGGGGTGCTGAAGGGGCCTCCTGCCTGTCTCCCCTCCGTCCTACCACGACGGCCAGAGAGGCACGTCTCTCCCAACTGCAGTGAAGTTCAGCATGCTGAATGCAGGCCTGGAGGCCTGACCCCTCGGCCGGATGGGGCTCCCCATCTGACACTTGTCACTGCTTTCACGTTTCCCTCACAGCACCGATCAAGGGCTGGGGGCTGTATCCCTGCCTGTGACCACTGATGAGCAGCTCCCGCCATAGCCAGACCCCTGCTTGACCTCCACCGCAACCCCAAGTCTAGCCCAGGGCCGCCCACACACTGTGGGCCCATCAGCACAGAAGTGGGACGCACACGCGAGTCTAAAACACCCCTTCTCTTTCAGCCACAACGCCTCTCACTCAGGGACTGGGGTCCTCCACGGGCTCCAACCCTCACTCCCCTCCATGTAAGCCAACGTCCCCCGGAGGGACTGTCCCTCCAGCTTCCCTAATCCCCGTACCCTAGTCCTGAAGTTGCAGACGGAGAGGCAGTGTCCGCTCCCCCTTCACTTCCGCCTAGATGGGTGTGAGAAAGGGAGGGGGAGTGTGCAGGTGTTTGAGGGTGTGTGTGTCTGTATGTGTGTGAATGTGTGTGTGCACGAGTGTCAGTGCGTGCTGGGGCATTGGGCCACGCACGCCTGGACAGGCCTGGTCCCGTGGGAGTGCCAGGGTACAGGATGCAGGGACAGACTGCACATCGTAGAGGGAGTTGGCGGCACCTGGTGACAAGCAGAGGGTCGACAGGGGAGGAGAGGGTGGCGGTGCGGAGCTGGGTCTGGAGGTCAGCGGTGGCCGGCTCACCCAGCGAGTTGCCAGCGTCCACTGGATTCCTTCTCTGCTTCTCTGACCAAGAGCCGTTTATTTTCAACTTCAGTATTAATTATTAGCCACTTGTTCTCTGAGAATATACATATACATATATATATATATATATACATATATAGCTATGTAAACAAATATTAAATTAACAAAATCATAACATATACGTTTGTTAAATTGAGTTCTTCTGGTACATGACCCAGCGAGTCTCCCTTAAACTGCTTTGCTCTCCTTTTGCTTGAGATATGCCACGAGATCTCAGTCACTTGCAAATGAAAGATAGAAGATCTTGGAGATGCTTATCACAGGATCTCGTCCTACAGTCGAGGGCAGTGAGGATGCCGGGCATCTCTGCTGCCACGTGACTGTGCAGGGCTGAGGGTCCCCACTGAGATGAGAGAGAACCCCAGTTCTGAGGCTCCGTGGTAGGCAGGCTGTGTGGTCCACAAGCTGTGCCCCCTGGGAACCCAGCGACGAGAGACTCGAGGTCTGGGCGCCCACCTGCTCTCGCCCACCTTCCCGCTCACGTCCTGGGGCGGCGTCTCCCCGGAAAGCAGCGTTGGGGACACGGATGGCCCACGTCGAGTCTGCAGGCTGGTGCGGACCGGGGACCGTGCCCGGTTCTCCTTCCCATCCCAGCCCCTCCCACCAGTCTGGAATCTGGGGGCTTGCGGCGGAGAGAAAACTGGCTGCTCTTAATATACCATGGATTACATTAGTTAATATCGCTCTCCCTGCTATTGATTTTTAGGGGTCAGAACAACATGTGCTCTCAATTCTTAACCCATTAACAGAGTCATCTCCCACCATCACCAAGCACATGCTCTTCTAGATAAGAGGCGTCAATAATGAGGTGACAGGACCCTGGGAAGCAAGCACAAAATCTCGGCGGCTGGGCCTGGGACCCTCCGCCAGAGCCGCTCGGTTGGCGCTACCTCGAGGGCCGGGACCTGCTCAAAGCCCCGCGCAGCCCCGCTCAGGATCTGGAAGAAAGCGTGTTCTGTGTGGGCCGTGCCGCTCCCCACGCCTGGCGCTCATGCGCTTGATGGCCCCTCTCCTTTCTCCCTCTTTGTTCGTCATCATCTCATTTACTTAAGGTCTCTCCTGGGCTCAGTCCCATGGCTACCGTTTGTGGTCACCAGCGGGCACTCGGTTCCGTGCCGGGTCCCAGCGGAGCGTCTGTGGACGACACTGGCTGATGCACCTCAGTCCAGATGTGAGCGGCGGGCAGGCCTCCGGCTCCATGTGCTTTCAAAGTGATTCCTAGAATCATCGCCAGCCATGACGCTCCCCCTCAGACACGGACGTGCGTGCAGCTGGGCACCCTTGGGAGAGCAGCAGGTCGGCCTTTGCAGGTCTCGGGGTAGCTCCTCAGCCCAACAGTAGTCATTTGCTCGGGGACCCTGGCGCCCACCAAGCCCAGGGAGAACAGGGGAAGCTTCCCCAGCAGAAGTGGGTGCTGCTGCGTTGACTGATCTCCTCCAAGTAACAAAAATGTGTCCTTGGAAGATGGAGACTTTGGGGCGCTGTTTCTTCTGGTTAGATCACGGTGGAAACGAGAGGCGGGATGGATGCGTGAGAGCTTCGCAGGGGCGGTCAGGGCCACGGTGAGTCAGTTTGGTCAACCGTTAAAAAGGACGCATGGTTTCTGAGTGGTGCGTCATCGACCTCAGGACGCTCAGGCAACAGACAGGCGAGTCAATGTTGGACTGTGGAGAATGTAACCCAGGACTTTGGGATCTGGCCCTGCACACTTTTCCTTCTCTAGGGAACCAAGGTTCCTCGTCCCGAAGTCTCCTACCCCTTGCACGTGCGAGTAGAAGCTGCAATACGCTTAGTTCTGAACTCGTAGCAGAAAAGAAGAGTGGTTTTAGAATTCAGAGCGTGCGGGTGGAGCTCAGGCTGTGTGAGATGCTGAGATGTCAGGTCTCGAGATGTGGCCACGTGCGCTTTCAGCCACCTTCTCGGATCATCTGAGACCCACGAGAGCAGCTGGCAGGGCGGGGGGCCTGGCCCAGACTGAATCACAGGGGGTTCAGGAGGAGAGAGGCTCGAACCGAGCCAGGGCGCTCCCAGGGGGACGAGATGCGGTGAAGAGATGGGTCCTCGTTGTTTCTGCTACAAACATAAAGCCCAAGCCTGTCGCCCATAAATACAGTATCTTCTGCTTCTGTGGCTCTTTTTCTTCCCCCAAACGTCGAGCTGCTGCGCAGATGTGTTTCCTTCTGGTTCCATCTCTGGGAGGACAGGTATTTGGCAGGAATGATGTTTCTTTCACAGATGGAAAATTTGGAACATAAAGAAGTGAGGACGCATTCTGTCTCTGTCCATTTAGGCAGAGTCTAAATGGACAACGGGAGTCCAGGACCTGGGGGGACAGAGTCTGTCAGCAACCATCCCTGGGGTGCAGCAGGCATGGATGGGGTGATGTGCGGCCTACAGAAGACAACAGGGAGGTCCTGGAGGGGACGGTGGGGAGACGAGAGCCACGACAGAGGGCCGGTCATTGCAGCAGCACTGCAGTCGGGGAGCTGCCCAGGGAGTACAGTGGCTCGCGACAAGCCCTCCGGGCGTGGCATCAACCACCAGCGTGTTCGTGGGCTGCCGTCCCACTTTTATTCATTTATTTATTTGTTTGGCTGCACCAGGTCTTTAGCTGCAGCATGTGGTATCCAGCTCCCCGAGCAGGGATTGAACCCAGGTCCCCTGCACTGGGAGCAAGGAATCTCAACCACTGGACCTCCAGGGAAGGCCCCGGTCCCCTTTATTATGTCATTTAATCCCAACCACAAGCCTTTGAGCTAAGGCACAGCAATCTCCCCACTTCCCAGCCAGAACATAAGGAACAGAGAGGCCAAGACACTTCCCCACAGTCACAGAGTTCAGGACTCAAGTCCCAACTGCCTCCAAGACCCGCCCCGAACTACTCTGCTGTGAGACTTCTGAATTGTACCTGTTGGAAACGCACCTCCACCTGTGCCCGTAGCTCCTAATTCCCTCCCCAGGCAAGTGGAGGTCCAGGCTCCAACCTCAGCGGGAGGCCTGGATGCTGTGGCCCATCTGAGCGTCGGGCAGCTGAGGAAAGTGGACACAGTGTCTAGTGGGAAAGGTGTGCTTGAGAAACCAAGCAGAGGGTCCGAGGGGACCCTCACCCAGAGAGGCTGGGCAGAGAGGGCTGGGGCCAGGCAGTCTGTCGCCTGAAGGAGAATGTGGGTGGTCAGGGGGCTGCAGGGCTAGCCTGGGAGTCTAGCCCTGGGATCAGAAGCCCTTCTGGGGCTGTGCTATGAGTAAGGAAAGGGGTTGAGCCTTAAGGTGCCAAGCCTGAGGTGGACGGTCAGGTGGGGAGAGGGAGAGGCACACCCTGGGGTCTCCTCGGGCGGGGCTGCTCCTGGACAGGGCAGGTGGGGTGATGCAATGCCTCACCTCTCCCAGCCTCCAGGAAACACTCTCCCTTTCTCTCTCCCTCTTTCCCCTCCCCTCTCCTCCTTTCTGTTCACGCTGAGTGGGGGGGATAAGGCTCACGTGCACATCAGGCATAGTTGGAAGGGGCAAGGCAGCCCTGCTGGCCTTGGCAATCGTGGTCGTGGGTTGACAGCACCTTCGGCAAAGACCCCAGGACACGCCTGAGCTGGAGCACACCCGCCGGGTGTCCCAGGGAGAGCAGTTAGAGGGACTCATCGGAAGGCCCGGGTTAGGTGATTTGGGGAGGCTTTAAGGAAGTGCTTTGCTCTGGGTTGGATGCAGGGGTAGGTCTGTGGTTGGGCATCTTTGTGACTCTGGTTTGGGGGGAGGGCAGCCCTGAGGAGGCTGAGACCCGGCTGGTGAGGAAGCAGCCAGGATGGGTGGATGTGTCCTCATGGTGGACCACGCTGGATTGTGTGCACCTTCTGTCTGGGCTCGGACACAGGCCCGGGGTGGTCCAGGCACTGTTTTACACTCAGCAGGAGACTGCCCTGTCAGGCCACCTTCCCCGTTCCGTCCAGGCTTCAGGGACGTGTATCTGAAGGTGATGACTCTTTATACTCAGATGACAGGTGTGTCTCCTTCATCCAGTTCTCTCTCTCCAGTTATTCGCAGAGGTGGGCTTACCACAGAACTACTGACACAGAAAGCTTCCCCTCTAAGGCTTCTGCTTGGCTTTGTGTTTGCAATTTTGGATTCTTTTTTAGAAAAGCCTTCCCCAAACTATTTGAGCTTCAGTCCCCTGTCCCTCCACCCCGTTTTCTCCCTGCAAACTCCATCTCTCCTGATTCAACGTCCAGGGTCCTCTTCGAGCCCACAGATGCTCTGCTCTTTATGTGGGCGATCCCCCCAGGAGATTAGAAACATCAGACCAAGGCCCCTGAGGCGCCCTCCTCCAGGCAGACCGGGAGGGGTCTGGTGCAGAGTAACAGCCACTGGCCAGACTCTTCCGAGCTCTCGTCTGAGGACGTGGACCATTTTACTAAGCCCTGTCGCCTCTCTGAGCCTCAGTTTGTCTAGCCAGGATGGAAGAGTACTGAATATGACCCCGCCCACAAAGGCTTTCAGTTCTGGGGTCTAAGACAAAACCTTTGAGAGATGTGTTTCCTTGCGACTAATAATTTCAGAGGAGGTGGTCAGGATAGGTGTTGGCATCCCCGGGGAAGAAAGTCCCAGAGCAACTGGATGGAGACTGTTCTCTCGCCTATCAAGAGACATGGGCTGAGAGGTGTGAAATGACTTCTTCTAAACCAAATCCTGCAGCTTGTCGCAGGTGGAGCTAGCTCTCGCAGTAACTCAGCTCTGCTGGGCCCTGGCCTGGGTGGCCCCTCCCGGGGTGGGGGAGGGTGGGAAGCGAGGCTCAGGGGGCCGAGCTGCGGCAGGTGCAGGTGGGGCAGCTCCCTGGGTGCGGAGCTGCCGTCTCTGGGCAGAGCTGGGAGCTGATCCAGAGCAACACAGAGAGAATTTTAGGGTAATGCCTCATGGAACCAAACCGGAAAGGAAAATAAATGTCGCTAGGGGACGTTCTGGTTAAGTGTCCTGCCATGGTATTCTTGGTACTGGTGGGGATCTAGGTCTGGGAACGTGGCTGAGCAGCAGTGGGCGGAAACACACATCACGCTACACACACACCTGCGCACTTTCAGGGACTTTGGGGGCGTCTCCGAGTTTTGGCGTTCTGCTCTTCGGTCTGGAGGAGGCGTGCTCTTTAATTGGGGTCATTAAAACACATAAAAACCCACATCCCCGGCATGCCAGCAGGGTCCCAACTGCCCTCAACGTTTTTCCTACATAAAATGGTCAGTCTTTCATCACACTAAAATGTTATTTTTAAAGATCTGATTCATTCAGATTAAATGCAAAACAAATTGATAGAAGAATTTTGTTTCATTTAGAGAAAAAGGAGCTTTGCCCACTGTCGAGGGTTTCTGGTTTCATTAGGATGAACAGAAAGCAAACAATCCCTTCCTTTGGTCATAAAGGGGTTGAGCACTTGCAGAATAAAGTGGAGTCCCCAGCACCCTTTGTGTCTCTCTCAGCCTTTGCTATGGGTGTCCTTTCTGGTCTTTTGTATACCCAGTCCTTTTTTCTATTTAAAAAATCCTCACCCAGATCACCAGCAAATGTGACGGCATTAAATATAAATACATCCCCCCTCAATCGTCTGCACAGCTGTGTGCAGAGGTTTTGCCAGAAAATGCAGACCCAGGGCACAACCTTTTAAAGCCTTGTTTGAAAACACAGAAGAAAATTACTCCCAGACTCAGCTGATTTCCTAAATAAGTAGAAGGAAAAATAACTAAGTATACAAAATGAAAACTGACTCCACTGGCCAAAGCTTTTATTCTTTTTTTTTTTTTTTTTTTTTGCGGTACGCGGGCCTCTCACTGCTGTGGCCTCTCCCGTTGTGGCGCACAGGCTCCGGACGCGCAGGCTCAGCAGCCATGGCTCACGGGCCCAGCAGCTCCGCGGCATGTAGGATCTTCCCGGACCGGGGCACGAACCCATGTCCCCTGCATCGGCAGGCAGACTCTCAACCACTGCGCCACCAGGGAAGCCCAAAGCCTTTATTCCTGATATGCAGGCAAACACATCCAGAAGAGCCGGCTCTTCCCCTCTCCCTGCGATGCTTTAAATTGAAAACCCAACAGCTCTCCATATCGGGCCTGTCCCCACCTCTCCCTGGCCACTGAGTCCGGAGGCTTGGGGGCATCACTGGTCCACAGCGCCTTGTGGCAGACTGCAACGTGGCTCTCCTCCCACCAGGGCCGGGGCTGGTTCTCTACCCCTGGCACCTGGGCTGACACTTGGTTTGCTGTGGCCAGCACATGGAGTAAGACTGTCCTCGCCCCAGTCCTGAGCCCAGTCCTCGGGCAGTCTTGTGTCTTCCTGCACCTCCTGGCGCTGCTGCCCCGTGAACACACCCAGGCTCCGTGCTGGAGGCTGGCAGTAGGGACCCAGCCACACCAGCAGAAGCAGTGCCAGCTGATGACCACTGTCCGCAGAGACCAGCTGTGCCTCAGCCGAGCCTCACTCAGAGCACCGGTTCCCAGAGCCCAAATCTAAACCAGCAGCGGTTGTGCAAGCCGCCAAGTGTGGGTGGTTTGTTTTGCATCAAAAACACGTTGTCACAGGTCGCCTGCTGTGTTATAGCAGTGTGATGACCCAGGTACAGCCGTGCCAGTGGTCAGAACACGGAAATGCTCCTGCAGCGGTTGGTGATAGACCCTCCCTCAGGCCTCCTGAGTCCCACTCCTCTGCCGCCAGGCCCCGGGCCCCCCGGAGCCACCGGCATAGGGCTCGCAGGCCCTTGTCTTTGTGCGATGTCTCCCCTGTGTGATTGGCCGGCGTCCTGCCGTACGGTTATTAAGTGTTTTAATTGTCACTAGTGAGTACTGGGCAGGCTGCTGTCTGCACGGCGGCTGGCGGGGTCCTGCTGGGCCGGCCCCCATCTCTGGCCTTGGGGCTCCCGAGCCTAGGCCGACATCCCTCCCGCCCACGTTCCCTAGTGTCCCACATGGGAGAAAACAAAGAACACGGCCTGCCACCCAGCTCTAGAGGAAGCCGCTCACGCTGGCGGGGCCAGAGGAGGGTGGGGAGCAGGCTTCTCGAGGGGTCTCGTGTGCTGACATGAGTTTGGGGGTCTGAGCTGGAATCCTGCTGCTGGGTTGTGCTTTGAGGCTGCAGTTCCTCACCTGTGAAAGGGGGCGATGCTTCTGTGCCTTGTGGGCCGAGTGCTGGGCTCCCAGAGGACAGAGGGCAGCCTGACCTTGAGCCTCGGTTGATGGACAGACGATGAGGCCAGTCGGCTGACTCATCTGGCCGTGAACCAGCAGGCGGAATTGGTCTAAATCCCTCCACGCTCCCTCACTCAGCTTTCACTGGGCTCTTGGCACCACGGCCCCCGTTTCGCCCACATGATCTTGGAGCCACTGTGCAGCCGGGCTCTGCCCCGTCCTCCCAGCGCTGCCCTGAGGCCTTCGTGGAGCCCGCTCTCCCTGTGCTTTCTCGACGACCCTGCCACACGCGTGCCTGCTGCGGGCACTCACTGGCCACGGCGCTCTCCGAGCCATTCTTGTTAGCATTTTTCTTCTTTTTTCCTCGGGAACGTTCCTCCCTCTGACAGCCTCTCTTTCTCCACGTTGTGAAGAGGCTTTGAGCTCTGCATTTCACCCTCCCTAACGGCCTCACCTCCCCATTTAACAGCCTTCAGCAATATTTATTTCCTTGCTCTGATTTGGATACACAGGAGCAAGTCTGGCACTTTCTAAGCCTTGTTAGTGTGCGTGAGTGTGTGAGAGCGTGAGGGTGTGTGTGTGAGAGTGTGTGTATGTGAATGTGTGTGTAAACGAAGTTGCATTCACACATCGTTCCAGACGGTTCCACACCAGCTAATCATCGACTCCTGCTTTACTTATTGTAAGCTCGGCTTACCAGGGTGATCTTGGGTTTGGGGGTAATATTTTGATTTCTGCAGGAGAAGAGATGTTTCCATTTAGGAGTGCTGCGTCCTCCTGCCCCCCGCTGAGACCGCTGGCTGCGTCCTCCTCTGGGCCGCCGCCTCTCACGCATTTGCGGGATGTCCCGTCTGATGCCGGTGTTTCTTTGTATCGGACCTCTATTTCTCTTTGCCTCTTCTTTCCAAGTCATTTCCTCCTGTTTCCCTGGTTTAACGTCTTATCTAGACTTTTTCCTTTTCTTTTATTCTTGGGAAAAGAAAATGTCTCTAGCTGGGCTCGATGGACCAGCTGATCATTTTCAAATCGGACGTATATTCAGATATAAGGAGATTCTGAACCAGATGTGGTCTGCAGGATCAGCTGTGTCCACGATGAGGTGCACTTCTGCAGGAAGGTGAAGCCCCGATGAGAATGTGGTCCACACCCTCCTTCTCCCACGTGGGAGGCTCAAGGGGGATGGAGTCTGCGCTCAGTCTGCTGTGGGTGAAATAGGTGAGAAAAATATGTGTTGACTGACATGCTGGGGCTCCATCCCCGGGGCAGGGACACGGGATGAGCCATGAGGGGACACAACAGACCATTTCCCTGTTGAGGATGCCTGGCCTGTGGGCGTGCTGAGGCTGCAGGGCCAGACTCAAGGCGGGTTCTGTCTGCCATGGCTGCTGCTCCCACCCACACTGCTCCGGGGGGACCCCGCCGGCCTGCCCAGGGACTGTCCACACAGTTGAAGCAGGTTACCCTGTCCTGACGCCAAGCCAGATGCCACAGTCACAGCCACTGACCCCTCTCTCCGTTCCCTGAAGCTTGTGGGCGTCAAGTCTGACAACGTGACCTGACTCACCCAGCCCCCTCCTGTCCCCCTGCCTCTCAGCCAGCACAGCCTCCCTCCTCTCTCTTGCAAAGCTGCCCTTTCCTCCCGGTGTGGCTGGTTGCCCCCCCCAGCCTGTCCACCCCAGCAGGGGCCTCCCTCGGCCCTTGGCCCGAGCGCGGCTGCAGGAAGCCTTGGAACCTGGAGTCCCAGCAAACGCGAGGGCAGCGGAGGCCCCCGAGGGCAGGGTGCACAGACCCCTCTGTGAGTCCGGCCGCACGTGCCATGGGCTGGGAACAGAGCCGATGCCCGGGACAGGGGGTGTCTACCGCGAGTCTGAGCAGCTTCTCAGGGGCACACCTCGCCCTGTGCCCCAGACCCACGTCCATGACCTGGAGCTACGTGAGGGTGGGGAGTCGGGATCCATGAAGCAGGTGTAACACAGAGTGGGCAGGGGTCCTGGCACCGGAGTCCAGATAGCAGGTGGGACGATGCTCTGGTGTTTCTGTGGCATCTCCAGATGGGGCTGGCATTTGAGTCAAGGGTCTCTCTCCTGTGGGTAGCCCTGCAGCCATAGCTGGCATGACAGTGCAAAGGAGGAGTGGGTGGGCTTCCCTCCCCCCAGCTGCCAGCTCTTCCCCCTCCCTCTGCACCCGCTCCGCGGGCCTTCAACGCAGACCGGGGCCCATGCCCAGGGCTCTCCTGGGTCTAACAGGATGACCTTGGAGATGGTGGGACCAGCAGACGGTGGGACCTCTCAGCCTCCATAATCATGTGAGCTAATGGCTCTTAATAACCATCTTCATAAATGCACCCTATTGGTTCTGAGGGGCCTTGACTAACGCATGACAGGACTCACCCTGTAGCGCTGCTGAGGGTTACTGGTCTGTGGTCCTGGCCTCAGGTCCAGCCATCCTGAGGCCTGTTCAGCTCCATTCCGTTCTGACCGGTACATGACAAGAGTGCCCAACAGGAAGACATGTCAGCTAAGAACTGCATTGGGAGGGGATTCTGTGTTTCATGTCACCACCCACCCCAGAGGCCAGGCATCGTCCCCACGCCCTTGAGGGGACAAGGGTGGCTTGGCCCGGGCCAGTCACGCTGGGCCTGCAGGTGCTGAGGGGACGGACCCACCACCCAGGAGAGGACAGACAGTGAGAAGGAGCCCCCGAGGCAGAGTGACTACTACACCAGCTCACTTCTGCTTGTTACACCTTCAACCTCGTGGCACCGAAACCCCAAGCTTAGTCCAGGCTTGTGGAGCACAGAGAGGACCACAGACCTACCATCTGCCTGGAGCCATCCCAAGCAGAGAGGCTGGAACACTCCCTGAGGGGTGGTGTCAGAAAGCATGAATTGTCCCCACCCCCATTCCCGTCACAGAGTTCCTCAAACCCTGGGAGCTTCCTGAGTGTCTTGCTACTTGTAAGGAAACTGTTGGCTGTGCCTGAGTTTATGCTAATGAGATGCCCCCCCACCCCCTAGGAACTGACCACAGGATGAGCCGCTTTAGGACTCTCAGCCCCACCCCTTTGAACTCCCAGGAGGGGAGAGGGACAGGTGAGCGAGTTCAATCAATCAATGCCTGCGTGATGTGGACTGAATTACAGGACATGCAGTTGCTCTTGGAGAATTGCCATAGACCATCCTGGGTAAATGAGGTACCACTCTGTGGCTTGTTGATACCATGCTTCGCTTGCCTGAAGTCACATGTGCTCTTCATCTTAAAGGGATAATTGTCTCCAAACCCACCGCAGGCCAAGCTGGGCTTCCCCTCAGAGAGGAAGGCTGCGAGGGTGGGTGGCTTGTCGTCGGCACCCACTTCCTTCCTGAGACCCCAGTGTCCGGTCTCCAGGTCGTTTGGGTGCACCTTCTGGGGGAGGGTCGGAAGAGGAGAGATCCAGTGCACATTTGGGGGTGTGGGCCTCCCTTCGGGGTACAGCTGGCCTTGTCAGATGGCCATGCCTGTTCCCAGGCACCACCTGCGAAGCCTTGGAGACCATAATGCCCCTCACTGGAGGAAGTTCAAAAGAGTCTTGTCAAAATCCAGAAGGATTTTAACTTGAAATGTCCTCAGTGACGTAATTTGTCCTCTGGGTTGAGGCTGGCTCATTTTCTTACTGCTTTATATATGGAAATAGGGGCTAAAATGGCTCATACCCATCTGGAGTCTAATTTTCAGATGTGCATTTGTTGTAAGAACTTGTGAGCCTACTACATGAGGGCAGAGTCTCTATTTTTTGTTAATTGGAGGAGGGAAAAAAAAGGGGAGAGTGGGGCGGGGTAAGCACGCCATCAAATCACAGGCTTCAAGTGTCTGGATCATAATTTTGAAACATAAAGTGGAATAAGATAAATGCTGGACAGTGAAAAAAAACGGAAAGTGATTTTTAACTTAGTGTAGTTTTTTAGATTTTCTTCTTGAGCAGTGGATGGCTATCAAGTTAAAAGGCAGCATCCTCTGCTTCTTCAATGTCTAGTGACTAAATGTCTCCTCTGACACCATCAGACTTGGGGGAATATCTTCCCAAGGTACTTGGAGCCTTGGGGGAAACACTGAGATTTGTGGTCATGTTCCAATGATGGCATGAACGCCCGTCACTGTTTGGCGAGGATTCATGGGGCCGCTCAGGGCTGGGCTCAGGGACACTTTTACCGCTTGGATAGCATCGTTCTTCATTTCTGCAGCCTCCTGACTTAGACTCTGTTCCAGGGTTTTGCTCCTCAGGGGACTTGACTTTGCTTGAAGGGATGAAACGTAAGGACAAAGTATCACGGGACATCCTGGACCCTTGGAGATCTGGTGAGACTTTCTGGAACCCAGATTACATGGTTATTGATTTCAGATGCTTGCAGGCCTGTGTTCAGGGGAGGTGCTTTCTCACCGGGCGGGGCTTCTGATTCTTTGTGTCTGGATCCTAGCGGTCAGGTGAAAGTTTTCAGGTGAGTGGGGGTCACGTGTGTCCGGATGATGAGGAGGAGGCGGGAGACGGACTCGGTGTGGCTGAAAGACGTTCTAAATTGTTTGAAAATGTAAGTTGGGCTTCACAATTTTAAAGATCCCTCTCTTTTCGGTAAACAAGCTCGTAACATTGGACTTCACCGTCACCCTCTCCACTTACATTAATTCTTAGCGCTTGACCTTGGCCGACGTATAGTGAAGGCCTTGGATTCCATCCTGTAATGTTTAGGCGTTTCATCCTAATACTTTATCGGGCACCGATTATGTGCCGCCTCCGTGAACCCAGGACAAACGAGGGGACCTCCTGGTCCTCGAGGAGCTCAGAGTTTAACGAAGAGGCTGAGAAGTTGGCCCACAAGCAAGTGGCAGGTCTGCCTGACACTAGGGCCAGAGCTTTCTTGGCTTTCTGGACACGACGACAACATGGGGAAAAGCTTCCTTTCATTTTCAATGTCCCCCCGTGTCTGAGGTTGATGCCATTCATGAGGGAGGATAGTTCCTGTCCATTCTGTGCATTCCTTTGCCCCTCGAAGTCACGAAATGTTCCTCTTAGTTAAGCCTAGGCAAGCACACCTGAGGGCAGGTTTCCAAGCCATGCTTGGCTTCCTGGCCGAGGGGTCTGAAGACACTCTGGGCCCAGGCCGCCATCTGGATGAGAGGGGCTGTAGCTGCGGAGGGCTCTTTCCAAGACCCTGCACTGACCTGCTCTGTGTGGCGCTTTCCTTCAATCCGTCTCTAATCTGCTCGACTGATAGCAACGTTTTTCTAACTTAATGAGGTTGAGGGGTCACCTGGGCTAGTGAGTCAGGAAAGCGATTCCCAGGGCCCTACAACCAGGTGGACCCCAAACTTCCTCTCCTGACAATGGATGGTGATGTGATGGTGATGTGATGTCAGGGGTCCAAGGCCACATTTTGCAAAATTGCCCCCCTGTGGGGTGGGCACCCAGGCCCCATGAGGTGGCCCCAGTGCTCCCAGGCCTGTCCCCTGACCTGGGTGCTGCTGCTCCCTCGCCCGTCACCGAGAGCCTCCTCCCTCAGGGTCTCTCTGAACCCCCCGCTGTTTCCTGTCCTCATGCGGACTGGAGTTGATATACAGTAGGTGCTCACTAGTGGTTACTGGTTGATGAAGTGCCATATCTCTGCTCCACTTTTCACTGTGTCTTAGTCTTCTCAGGCCGCCAAAACACCACAGCCCGGGTGGCTTAAACACAGGCATTTGTCTATCCCGGTTCCGGAGGCTGGAGGTCTGAGACCAAGGTGTCAGTGGGGCTGGTTTCTCCTAAGGCCTCTCTCCCTGGCTTGCAGGTGGCCACCCCCTCGCCGTGTCCCCACACGGCCTTTCCTCAGTTTGTTCACGTGGTGAGGGAGAGAAAGAGCTCTCTTCCTCTTCTTATAAGGCCACCAGTCCTATCAGATCAGGGCCCCACCCCTCTGACCTCATTTAACCTTAACTAGCTCCTAAAAGTCCCATCTCCAAATATGGTCACATCAGGGGTTAGGGCTTCAACACTTGCATTTTGGGGGGACAAGTTCAGTCCATAGCTTTCTGGACACAAATGCAAACGGCCTTATGTCAAAAAAAGAATGGAGTTGATTCTCTTTCATGATTCTATATCTGCAAATTCGCCTACTTACTCAAGTTGATTTGTAACCCCAGATCCATATTCACGGAGCTTTCAATGTCACTCATGGACGGGCGTGTACAGTGTAGCACAAAATAGGTATCAACCAACATGCAGGCCCCCAGCTCAGGCCAGATGAGATGGTAACCGTTTCTTGTTCTAGTTTCCTCACAATAAACATTTTCACAGTCTCAGAGCCACATTTTTCACATCTTTGTGATTTGGGGGTGGTTTTGCTGTTATCAAGGCCCCAGAGCGCGGTGCTGAAGGGCTGTCTACTTTTCCTAAGTCCAGGAAGGCTGTGATGTACGGAGAAACCACATGCATCAGATGAGCCCCTTTCGGGCCCAAGTAAGAGGGCTGCTGGCTGTGGGTTCCATGTTAATGAATCCATGATAAATATTAAGTAAGGTGTCTTTAAACAGAAACATACATGAAACAAGTTCCTGTGTTGATGGGTCAGTAAGCATGTTGTGACCAGAGGCTCGCAGGAACCTCCCCATGTGTCCACGGGAGCCGAGGTCAGTATTTGCTAATTCAGGGTTCACGGTGACTATAGGACAATATCACTGTGACTATTTGACCTTAGGTCCCTAACACCAAGAAACCCTAGGGAAGGTGAAGCTGGCATTAGTTATTTGGATTTTTGTTGTCAAGACAATGCTGAATGCTTAGATATCTGTAAGCACATGAATGCTTGGCGGGAGCTTGGCTTTTTAATTATTAGCTTTGACATCACCAATGTACGGTGTCAGCAGTCACACATAGTGACAACAGGGGAAGTCTTGGAAAATGACTTATTACAACTGGAAGCCCTCCCTCCTAGCGAACAGTGAGGCTCAGATGCCTGACTCAAGAAGAGAGAAAACACCGTATTTCGTGTTCAAATTCAACAGTCTTTGAAAAATGTAGTGGCCAACTAGGGTCGTTTTACTTTTTTGGGTTAGTTTGTTTTTAAATATCAATGTTGTCTTCCAGTAAAACATTGAACATGACATATTCTTCACCTGTAAAACCGGATGGTGCCGTGTAGACAAGCAAGTTCAGGGATTGGCCCACTGGCTAGTAAGTAGATTTTTAAGTGCATCTTTTCAGTTCTGGTTGGTCCGGTCCCCGTGTGGTGTCCATGTGAGCAGGGCCAAGTTATTACACTGTAGACTCGATTTGCATAATGTCAAGTGCAGGTTTCTTTGGTAATCCCGCCAGTTTAGCCATTATTGCTCAAATTTTAATGAAAAGAGGAGTGCTGTGAGTCTGGAGAGAGACATTTTAGCAACAACCTGAGTCATTTAAAAGCTTACCTCCAAACCATTCTTGTGAGCAGCTGAGACCTTGCAAACTTCATGCTTCCCTGGGGAATGGAAACCAACAAGCTGACACACAGAGGGCCTCCCTACATGTACCCTCCAGGGAGGCCCCAGGACAGACCATCCATGTGGGAAGCAGGCATCCAGCCTCTGGGGCACTGGGCCATTGTTTGCCGCTGCGGACTTTTCCCACTTGAAATTGTGAAGATGAACAAATGTTCTGGTGGGGGGTGAACATTCCCCCCACGGAGCCCGAGTCATGGCTCTACATGCTAAGAGCACATGAAGCCCCTTCACGGACACCCCAACTGCCCTCAGCTCCTGCCCACAAGACGACAATGCCTGCATGAACTTAGTCCCTGGGTGTGTGTCTTTGGAGTGTGCCGGGGTGACATTCAGTCTCTATGTTCGTTTTTATGATAATTCCGAGTAAATTGTGGTGCAATAAACTCTTCAAGCCTGTCTTTCTTGTGAAAGCCGTGAATCAATCAGCTGTGGGCTTTTTTGGGGGGCTTTTCAGTGTATGGTGATCATTTAGATTTGACGTGCATTGTGAGACCTTCGCTCTCCTCCTCTCTCTGGTCTGTCATTAATTCCAGCCTTTGCTATTCTGAAGTACAGTGAAGGATGGCTGAGAAATCATTGCCCTCTTCAGCTCTGTTATTGCACAAAATAGCAGCGCAATAATTTTTTGTCAATGTTTTACTCTAAAAGCTTTCTGCGTCAGTTTTGAAAAGGAAGCAATAAAGCCCATTCAATGGTATGAATAAAAATCCTTTGAGGGTTAGGAGCAGAGCTTCTTTTCTTCAGCTGGTAATCAAATTGGAGCTAAAATGAAATTGAGTTTTCTTATGAAAATAGCCTTTGTTGCTGGGAAGGCTGGTAATTCATAAACAATAACCTGCTCTTTTGTGTGGATAATAATATATTCATGTTCTTTCAATAGGGTAAAAGCCAGACCTAGTGCATTATGGTACAGTAAAAACAGCAGAAGGAGCTGGCTGGAACGGTCTTGAGGAGGAAATGTAGCATTCGGTGGCTTCAGCTTTCAGCATCCTCCAGAAGCGGCACTTTGCTTGATTTGTGCGATGGTTTTCCCAGTTGATTTGTTGCTGCCGTACAACATTTGGCTCATTGTGGACGGTCTCCAGCTGTGCTCGTCGCTGCCTCGGCCTCCGCGGCTGCAGAGACCCCGCCTGCTGCCCCAGGACGCTGGGATGCTCCGGAGCAGCCTCTCAGTGCCACGAGGACCAAGGAGTCCCAGAGCCCCGGCCCAGACAGGCAGCTGGACGCTGGTGCAGGAGGTATGTTGTGGGTCCCCCCTTCAGGAGGGGGTGTCCTTGGGAGGCATGGGGAGGGGGGACGTGTGGGAGCACAACCAGCCATGCCAATTCTTCTGAGTGTTGGGGTGCGGGGGGAGGGTCTGGTCGTCTGTACTGCAGTGACTGCCCCCCGATCACAGGTTGGGCCACAGCAGCTCTGCCCGGGATCCGGCATGGGATCCTTTCGTGGGAGCCCCGGGGACCTGTGTGCTGGCCCCTGGGGCTGTGCTCGGGGTCCTCGAGGTCACTGTGTGATCAGGAGGCAGGAGTGACCCGCCGTGGGACTCAGGTGGGGCTGAATTGCCACCTATGATTCATTACGACTGTTGCTACCTGGGCAACGGAGACTTTTGTTCTCTCTCTCAAGTTGGTGAAAAGTTATGATCTGGGGATTGCAGAAATGTGCGCCAGCCCCACCTTTAAGTGTTTGCTATGCTTGTGAAAATAGCCATGGTGCTCCTGGACCCAGACCGAGGGTCCGGGGCCAGTCAGGTGAGGGGATGTTCCCTGGAGGTCATTTTCTGTTACTGTCTCCCAGTGACTGTAAGAGTAACCAAGCATGAACACTTCCATTCTGATAGGATGCCCTGGCTGTGCTCTGGGGAATCATTTCTGGTTGCTTTTTAAGTTCCAATTTCTTGGCTTTGAATATAGTTCAAAGAGCAAACAGAGAAAAAGAAAGGAAGGAAGGAAGGGAGGGAGGGAAGGAGAGAGAGGGTGGGGGGAGAGAGAAAGAAAGAAAGGAAGAAAGAAAGAAGGGGAGAGAAAGGAAAACCCTTCTGAGTGCTGAGAAATGTATAGGGTGGCGTGGGCAGCATCTGCCCTGGTCGGAATAATGTCATTCTGGCTGGGTTTTGATTGTTTGGTGGACAGCGGCAGTTTTACTCTGGGTTACCGTTCTTGTGAGAATCCTACGAAATAGAGTATTTTCTGGCTTAGCCTGAGGGCTCTGCAAACGCCATCCTCGGTTCAGAACTGAAGGAGGGAGAAATTGAGCTGAAGACCATGGTGTGTAGTTTTAAACTACCAGACTCTGAGCTTCAGGGAAGCTGAATCAATAATCAGTGAGCTTACCCCACGGAAACGAACAGAAAAGAGAAAAGGAGAGAAGCCTAGAGTGTTTACTTGCACTGAGATAAGGCAGCGGTGTGTGCTGGGTTCAGTGCTGGCTAACAGGTATTTTTGTGTTGTTTTGGTATTTTAATGATGAAATTGCGTGCTTAACAAAAGGAACTTTTAAAGGCACAGTGGAAGCTGACAGTTGGGATAATACATGTCATTACCAATTAGTTTACAGGAGTGCATGTTTTGATGCTTTACTTAACATACCTCTATGTGTTTTCAGCTGTAACGAATATTACTCTTTGAAGTCTTTCAAAATGAGGGTTCTAATTGTATGTATTTTACTCTGCTGCAGTTAGTGTTCTGTGCTTTTCAATATCATGAGCACCTGAATAAATTCCGATTTTTAAAATCTCTTTCACATTCATTTTGGGGGAAAAAAGGCAGGATTCTTTTGGCTTTCATTATATACTTTGTCAGAAAAAACCTGCCAAGTTCCTTCTTACTTTCTCCCACTGACAGAGCTGCATCGCGTGGGGCTTTATTCTTATGCTAAAGTGAAATTGATGCAAAAGGAAAGATCGCTAATTGTCAAAGAATTACCTTTCAACTTCATGTAAGGGAACTGGTAAAGAAAAGTTCATGGAGTATTTTCACTGTGGAAGAAATGATGAAAAAGAGATTTTATTCATGATAGAAACCGCTGATCACGTATCACAGCAAATTTTCAACCTGAAAATTATAATTTCCTGCATTTTAACTATTTGGTGGCCTTGATAAAAGTTCTTCTCTATAATTCCTGTTTTAACATGCTGTGGCTTTGTTCTCTCCACCTGAGATGTGCGTGGTAAAGAGCGGGGAGACATGAGGGGTTTCCGTGGGTGGTGAGCTGCCAGCCGGCAGGCACGTGGGCTCTGGTTTTGAGCCTGGTTTCTCTCCAGTTACTTAAAAGAGAGAAAAGCAAGTGGTACATCTAGTCTCCTGCTTGGGCGGCCTAGTGCGTTTCCTCTGGGGATGCTGTCACTGCAGAGACGGTTACAGGTGATTTCCCCAGGCACCGCTGTCACCGCACAGCCCGTCCCCCGGCCCAGGGCACCAGATGGGCGTTTAGGCGCCTGGTGGACATTCGGCTGAGCGGGCCTTCAGACAGGAGCCGCAGAATGGGTGCTGCAGGAGGGTGAATGAGAGGTGTGGTCTGTGGAGTGTCTAAGACACAGCGACGTGAAGGCACCCTCCCTCCACCAGCACTGGGGTCACCGGGGTCACTGAGGTCACCGAGGTCAGGCCACTCTGGCTGCCCTGCGCCCACCCTCCCGACCTCACTCTGGGCTCTGGCTCTGCCTCGGGCTGGTGACAAGGACAGACTCTCCCCCGCCCACGCCCGCAGCCCCGTGGCAGCCTCACACCCCGGGGCTGAGCATCCCTCTTTCCTTTCTGCCTCGGGTCTCCCGGGTGGACCGGGGGTGAGGGAATGACGGGGTTGAGGCGGGGAGTGAGCAGCTGAGAGATGCGGGAGGCCCGGTGGGCGGACACTCAGACAAGGAGGATCTTCCAAAGCTTTCTCAGCTCAGGCCCCAAACCTGTCTGCACACAGCCTCCAGCAGCTGGTCTGTCCCGGCTCTAAAGGCGCCAGCTCCTCCCTGGGAACAGCCCCGGCTCCCGCATCGCGGCCACAGCGCCTTCATCCTGCCTTGTGTGTCGACACCGAGCCTTTGGTCTCCAGCCTGGAGAGCCACCAGGACTGAGGGTCCACCGCAGCCTCGAGGCCCCGTCCCGCTGAGGCCGCCTGCTGCTGACCAGTGTGGGCGGTTGTTGCTTCCTTGGTTTCCATGGAGATAGGGATGCTGACCCCGCCCCCATGGCAAGCTCACCTGGAACACAGGTAGCAGCTCACCTTGGGAGAACCCACGTCCCTCTGGGCGGGTGACCTGGATCCTGGGGTGCGAGACAGCACGGTCCGGTCGAGCGTGTGGTTTCTGACAGGTGTGACGGTGACTGGCTAAGTTTCCTCTGATGACTTTTGATAACACTGTAAGCTGACTCTAGAGGTGGAGGAGGGAGAGATAAAGAGAGAGGGCGAACGTACGCTCAGGAGAATGTCGGCGTGTTCCGCCGGGACCGTCTCAGCCATGCATGTTGCCTCACGCAGTCGAACCCACCCTGTAAATTAGGAAGAAAGTAACCGGGATTTACTCTAAGGCAGATGTCGATGGAGTCAAAAGGCTCTTCATTACTTGTTTTTGCAGAACTCTCCGCCCTTTAACATCATTTCATTCTTTTAATCCTGGACTGTCAAGTGACTTGTGGTTACCTTGGCCGGTCTAGGTTTTCCACAAGGCAAGGAAGGATGTATTAAGTACGTAATAGAGATGTTTGAAAGTACATTTTTTATTTTTTAGGGAATCAAATTAGGGAATTAGGGAATTAAACCTAATGGCTTTTGATCATTAGAAAAAGATGACATAAAAGTTAGGTTAAAAAAAATAGGCAGGATTTTTAGCGCTAACAGCCAATGTCAACCATTTCAAAGGACATTATGCAGATAATAATCTGTCAAGAACTGCATCTCATTTTTTTTTTTTTCTGTTTTAATCTGTGCCAGTTGACCTTCTTCTCTTTGGAACTTTGGGGGCCTTGGGTTAAATGCTTTTCTACTGCTCTATGCAAATCGCCTCTCCAAAGTTCACCCATCTGGGTACGGAGCTGTCCCGACTTAGGAGATTCCCTTTTGTCTTGTGCTATTGAAAATTAAAAGCTTGTTTGCAGATGGCTGTTCCTTGTCCACTGCAGACACATAAGGTTTTCAGGTCCTACTTAAACTGTGTTCTCACCCTAAAAAAGCACACATTTCATCAACCTGGTGGCCCAATCTTCTTCCAGCTATTTCTGAAAAATTTCACATCACTGAACGACAAACCTGAAAATATACAATTATATATTTTACCCCAGTTTTAGTTTTTCCTTAGTGTATACTATTCAGAAGGCCATCTGTCAGGTATCTGGGATATTTTATCTTGAAAGTGAAAAAATGTCTCTAGCATTCTTTGGAAAGTATTGGATACATTCTCAAAATGTTATTTCTCTTCTTTTCGAAAAGTTAAAATAATGTTTTAGGATATAATTATTACATCCAAACTCCTAGCCCTAGGAGAAAGCATTTAAGTCAGTGGGAGTCTTATGACTGTAGAGATATCCAGTGTGTATTTCCAACGTGGAGAACATTTATTTCCTGCATCGTGGTTTGGATGTCCTTTGGGATTGATGTCTGAGAACTTATGAGTGCACTTACTTCTGGAGACAATGGTTGGAATTATTATTAGAGTTAGTTTTCATTCTTTTCTCAGTATTACTTTATAGTGCAGGTATCTTTAATTTTAAAGAAAGTGTACAATAAAGGTATGTTTTATAACATGAATCATCTGTCCAATCGGTTTTACTTATAGCTGAGTTCTGCTAGAAAACATTTTTGCTTTTATTCTTGGGTTTGAAGCAAAGATTTTGAAAACACAACTTTAAAATGAAAGCAATGAACTGAGGGAGGTCTGACAGTGGCCTCAATCACATCGCTGGGCATTAAGTAAAAACAGTGCAGCGAGCGGTGACCCCAGGTCATGTTCATTCTTTAAAAGTGGATTATTACCTTTGCATATACATGTCTGCTTTCTCCTTCTCTTGGATTTGTTGATTATTTGAATCCACCCGTCTTTTCCATTCCTGACACTGGCTACTTCGCTGGGCCTTCCGTCCTTCAGCTGAAAATAAAGGAGTCATTTGTTCCCGGGGTCATTTAAATCCTTACATTCTTGTTTTCAAGGAACACACACACAGCAAGCAAGCAGCCAAGCCCCAAAGCATGTAGAGCTGGGCTCCCATCCCTAATATTGTGGAGCCCAGGGCGAGAGTACAAAGGGAGGCCCATGGACCACATGTCTGGGTATTTCAGTTACAAAACAAGCTACCGAATGTGGGTCCTGCCCCTCCTTGACGAAATGTCTTCCTGATAACCTGTGGGCCTGGCGTGCATGTAGAATTCTCACCTCCAGGGCCTCGGCTCAGGAACCTGGTAGGTTAAGGTAAATTGGCTCCAGAGCACCAAGCGCCCCACTCCTGCCTCAGGGAAACAGCCCGTGCAGGCCCAGGAAGGGGGCTTGTGTCCGTCCGCACCAGGGTTCTGAGGTCCTGGCACCCTGGTGTGGAACGTGCGTCCAATCCGGGTGAGCCTGTCCACTGGTCACTCTCCACTGGGGTGGGGTTGACTAGGGGGTGGCTCAAGCAGGAACCTGGGAGGGGTAGGACTCAGGAAGGAGCCCCCCAGCCCTGGTCCAAGGACAGAGGACTCAGTGGTCCCCCAGTTGTGCAGTTCTCAGAAAATGGGTCAGAGTATGGACCCCGTGGGCTGCATCTCTATTGGGTAGTGCAGTCTTAATTTTAGGATGTATTTACTCAACTCTTGGCAAGTCCTGCCCTCATCAAGGGCTGTTTGTCTTTACAATGGGATTTGTTCAAGTTAGCCAACAATTGGACTTTGTTGAACCTTAACTAAAACAATTTAGGCCCAACTCGCCCTTAGAGGGTAGACGTACCTTCAGTTGGATGCAAGGCCACAGTGGTGAGACCCAGGGGCCGCCTGCCTGAATACAGCCTGCCTCGGCCACCCTCGCCTCCCCGAGGCTGGCTTTCCCTGTCCATGAAACTGGGACAGTTAGATAATGAGATCTATCCCCTAGGGCCATGCTGAGGATGAAATGAGCTAATATCAACGCATATGAAGTGCTGGGAGTTCCCTGAGCTTGTGAAGAGCCCTCAGTCCATGTTGGCTGTTATTTGCTGTGTCTGAGGTTTTTTTTTTTTTTTGGCTATGTCGCGGGGCGTGTGGGATCTTACTTCCCCAGCTAGGGATCAAACCCGTGCCCCCTACATTGGAAGCACAGAGTCTTAACCACTGGACCACCAGGGAAGTCCCTGCTGTGTCTCAGATTCTAACATGAACTTTCTTACATTTTAATATCTGTGAAATCAGGATGTCTGTATTGTAACAGCTTGGATTTGGTGAGCTATGGTAATCAATCCGATTGACTCTTCAATAATTCATGAATTATCTGAGGATTTGCTGAATTTCTGAGAAGGAAAGGATATCTGGGTGGATTTTTGATGAAAATCTGTCTCCCAGAACCTATTTCCCTGAGATGCTCAAGTAAAGAGGAACCACAGCGTCAATGTTTAGATTTATGTTGGTCAAAATTTTAAAACGGAGACATGGAACAAACAGCATCTTGAAGCAATAAGCCCTGTAATCACCACCAGAACATTGGATGTTCAGAAAGACACAAATTGCTCTGTGTTGAAAGGGACAAAACATTTTGTCTTATATTCTGGGCACACACAGTCCTTACAAAAAGCAGATAATTGACTTGAAATCTTTCGTCCTTCCCTTGGAAGGAGATCAGCTCTACTCAGGATCTAGTATTAAATCCAAACCAAAAGTTCTCTCAGAACTGTCATCTTTCCCGTTACTTTTGTAAAATGCCTTATGTCCTAACTTGCTTCCAGACACACTGACGCCCCAGGCCAGACCTCAGGGCAGCCTCTGAGGTCCCCCTCAGCTTCCTTTGGGATGCTGTGCTCTCCGTGGCTTCTGGCCGTGCTCACCCGGGCGCTAAGCAGGGCTCTCAGGACGTGTGTGCTCTTTTCATCTGCCTCCAGAAATGCAGACTAAGCTGGTCTGGTTTCTGCTCCTACTGCCCTGGCATCATCAGAGAGCCTGCTTCCTTCCCTCCTATGAGCCGGGTTCTGTTACCGAGGATGCTCCAAAAAATGGTTTTCCCAGAAAATGAGAAATGGGTGCTCTGTGAGCGGTACCTGCGAAAAGAAGATGGCGCCAGCTTATTAATTTGGGTCAAGGCTCTGTGGCCTGGGATGCTGGCCGGACTACAGGGGTGTCCTCACTGGGGTGGTGGCATTTGCCCTCTCGGTGTCGGGACGGTCGCCTGCAGGGGATGGAGGCCCAGTCTCCTCCTCCCTGCCTGCCAGGTGGTCCATGGGGGCCTTAATGTACTTTCTTACTTTCACATACTTATGAGACTCTCAAGGTCACCTGGATAGGAGAGAAACCCTTGGGAGGCGCTTACATTCACCCTGATCAAGAAGTTGATGATCTAGAGCATGCAGATGCCTGATGGAAAAGGATTTGGTGCTCTCCTAATACATGGGTGTTTGTTCTCATAAGCAGCGCAGGTGTTGCTGGTCTAAAACATTGTATACATTTGCTGGTGGCGTCCTGGCACGAAATTCGTGGCAGATTCAAAAAGGGCAAGTGAGGAGTTTCCGGCAAATACTCTATAGTAGGCGGGGCGGAGGGGCCAGGAGTGATGGGCCAGACCCCCTGCCCGTGGCCACCCAAAGCCTCTGCCCTGGAAGAAGCACCAGGCACTGTGGTTTCAGGGGGAGGAAAGCAGTCCCCACTGAGCCGCCACCTGGTTTCGTAAATAAACACCCCAGACACTCTCTTTTCTGGAATACTCAATTTTCTACAAATGTCTCCCATTGGCAAGAAGCAACCAGGAGCAAAGGAACCACGTGATGGATAGGTGACAGTTTCCGAGGCCCAGACGGAGTGAAGAGGAAGGGGGTGCAGAGGGAGGGACAGGCTGAGAACACCCAGCAAGGGGCTCATTAAAAAAAAAAGCCTTCAAAAGAAATAGTTAAAAAAAAGATGAAATAAAGTAAATCCAAACAGTATAGATTTAGGGCTCTCCAAACTGTCTGCAGTCAGCCTGGCAGCAGAGAAATTGTCAGGCCAGCATTTTCTCTCTGCACCCCAGGGCACTAGGGGGGCCGTGGGGAGAGAATGGAGGATGCATGGGGGGAGGGGCGGCACTGGGAAGGTTCTGGAAACCCAGCCCCACCCTGAAACCTGGCGGTTCTATCCCAGACCAAATGTAGAGATAGTCCGTCACCTGGAGCTGATGGCCTCCTGAAAAGTTCCTGTCAGGCCTCCTCAAATACATAATTAATTGATTTATCTCTGCCTCTTAGGGTATTTGTTTATATGGACAAATCCACTCAAATAGAATTAGCAACATGGCACAAGAGAACACTGTACAATGGAAGCTGAGGGACAGAAATCAAATCAGCACAGTTTCATTGTCTTTTCTGTTTTTTAAGTCAGATGTTACCTTACGGTTTCTACATGCTTTGAAATTGCCATTAAAATTTTTGTTGCCATATAAAATCTACCCTGTAATCATTAAATTTCACAAGTCTCTTTTTCTTTATAAAGGTAATATAAGCTCATTAATGCAAATTTTAAAATACTCGAAAAATAATAAAATCACCCAAAGGCAGCTGATCTTAATCTCTGGTGTGATTCTTCTAGTCTTTTTTTTTGACCTGAAATCGCTTTGCTTTCATATGAGAAAAATAAGAAAAACCCCAAACTAATCAGACTATGAATAAGCAGATATTCTATTTGGATCTTCTTTGGCTTGGATTTTCTGAGCACACAGAAGATCCGTCCTGTGCCTGCTGCCTGTCCCTGACCTGTCCCGAGTCAGAGAACGCGGACCCGTGCGGTCAGGTTTATAGACAGGAGAAGGCCTCCTAACCATAGCCAGAAGGAAAACATCCCTCTACCCTTTGGCTGAAGGACTGAAATCCACACTTAGAGCTTCACTCCTTTGATACAACCCTGCCACCAACATCTAACTCCTCAGCTGCATGTTTGCATGATGAGTACCTCGTATCTTGGCAAAAAGAGCTGTTTTAGTATCAGGGGAAATTGAGGTCACAGTGAATGGATGCAAAAGCTGAAGGATGTTGCTACTGACTGTTGGAGGAGGTCATCGAGAGGGCGTGACCACCGGATGACCCTCCTGGACGTGGGCAGTCAGAGGCCTGTCAGCCCCTCCCCGGCCTTGGCATGTAGGTTCTGCCCAGTGTTCCCGCAGTGAGAACTGTTCCAAAGATGCAGCCTCAAGAGAGCAAGGTGTGCCTGAGACCCCCCAGATGGTGTACAGGCCTGAACCCTGCTAAGGCCTCTCTGTAAACTTTTAAGACTCTGGTGAGCGGGGCCGAGAGCCCGGCAAGCCGCGTAGGTAGGTTTCCTGCTCCGCGGATCCGGAGTGACCCCCTTACTCTGGCCCCTCCCTGCCCTCCGCGTGTGGGCCCGTTTGAGAACCAGCACAGAGGAGGCAGGAGGCCCCGGACAGCAGACTGACGAGGCCACCACGGGCCTCTGTGTGTCTGGAAGGTACCAGCACCCAGAGCTGGGTCAGAGCTGGTGTCTGTGCCCAGGAGAAGTGGGAGTCTGGCTGCAGGTCTTCAGGTGCCGTCTTGGTTGGTACCTTTTGTACCCGCGTAACGGTTACCCTGGGGTGAGTCCTGCCATCTCTCTGCACTTGTGGGCGGTGAGTCTGTCTGCTCAGAAGTGTCCCTGGGAGGAGGACACAGACTCTTCCCTGGGAACTGCGTCCCTGCATCTGAGGGGTGCCGGTGGAGGGCCCGACCCCGGGTGAGCATGGTCGCTGTCCTCGTGCGCCCTCCATGCTGAAGGGACAGGACACGGCTGTCACCTGAACTCTGGCCCGAGCACCTCCCTGGCTTCATCTGGCAAAGGCTCCCCGTGACGTTCATTGACGTGTATAAAGCACAGGATTTGTCTTTATGACTCAGCTTCCATAACAGGGCCGCTGGGGTTTCTAACGGAGTGAAGAATTCCTGACCCTTCCTCAGGAGGCCTAGCCGTGCTGGGGGAAGTCAAGGTGAGGCGGACTGGGGCAGGCTGGTGGCCAGACGGGGGTGTGGATGGTCCCAGCATCCTTTCTTCCATCTGGGGACTCCCTGCGTGGCCGTAGCCTGGAGTCATACGTTGGTGGTGCAGGGGTAAATCCTGCAGGGGACGTGCTGGGGAAAGGACTCCAGAAAACAAGGGCAAGGGTTAACAGCAAGAGGGCGTTTGCCAGAGAAAAGGGTCTGTGGCCCTCGTGCCCAGGCGGGGCTGCCGGGCCGCGAGGAGGGGTGTGGGGTTTGGCAGAGCTGAGCGGGTTCCTGCTGGTGGTCCAGGATGCCGGCCCCGGGGGAGAGCTCGGGAGCGCTGGACGCTGGACTGGCCGAGGCATCAGGCACCCAGGCTACGGGGTGGGGCTTCTTCTCAGGGGCCGTGTGAGTCCCCACTGTTCGGGGGGTGTGCGTCAAAGGCCCTTCTTAGGAGGGACTGAACTTTGCCATGCGTCCTTTTGACGAAGATGCTTTTCCGGTATTTCCTGTGTCCGTAGCCTTACTAGGTCGGGGAGCGCAGGGCTGGCGATGGGGTCTGGACTATTCATGGAGGCAGAGCTGGCTAGACGGTAATCCGCGCACAGCCAGGTCGCGATGGTGCACGCAGCTGAAAGCAGAGGGGTTTTTCCGAGAGTCTGCGTTATTCATGCCAACCCAAGTACCGTACATTCCAGGGACTCCGCTCAGCACGCTCAGGCGACCTCAGAAGTCAGCCCGGTCTCTGCCCCGGCAGCCTAGACAGTGATCCCGTCCCACCTACTCCCCAGCCTTCGCATGGGGCCCGGCCCGGCCGAGACGTCAACGCGGCCCTAGACGTGGTGCCGGGGGCCCAGCCCAAGAGCTGGCTCACTTCCACAAAGGCTGCAGGCCAAGTGCTCCCAGGGCTTTCGGGCTGTGGACGCTGCACCGAAGGGTGAGCGGGTGAGGGCTTCACATGCACAGCGCAAACACCTGGGCATGCAGGTGAGGGGCAGGAGCCCCCAGCCCCTCTGCCATGTCCCCCTCCCAGGGCTGTGCCGGCCAACGGGCGGCCTCCTCTCCCCGGCCTCGGCCTTGACCGCCTCACCGCGCGTCCAGCCCCTCCCACTGGCTCTGTCTTGGCCCCAGTCTCAAGCCGGCAGACCAACCCTCCAGGGCCCTGGGGACCCAGAGAGCCTTGCATTCAGCGGGTTCCCCTCACCCCGGGGCAGCTGTGCCCTTAGGGAGCCGTCGGCCCCTCTGTCCTAAGCTCGTGGTGTAGCGAATGCCTCCACAAATGCCCCAGGGAGCAGGCTTTGATTCCCTCTGTGTGCAGACACAGAAGCCGGGGCAGGGGCACTCACTAGCTCACCCAGAGTGACCCCGCTGCAAGATGGAAGAGCAGGACAGGATCAGCACAGAGCTCCACCTCCAGATCACACGTCTCGAGGAGGCTTCTCAGCCAGGCAGCTTTGCAACATGGCCTTCTGTTGCACAAAAATCATCAGAAGTCGCCATTAGTAACGAACTCTTAACACGCCACCGTGAACAACAGGCTGAAGTCAATGTTGGGAAATGTCCTTCAGATGCAGAAAGCGCTTAGACGGACGCCAGGCATTTGGAATTGGTTGCCATCTGCCCCTGCGTCAAACACAGCCCCTGCCTCACAGTTGGTGCCTGGTAAATATTTACTAGTTTGCATTCTTGCTTGTTGCTTTCCAAGGAAAACAGTAAACATTCAGGACACATGGGACTAGCAATTTTAAATAGAAGAGATGAGAGATTGGGACTGACATATATACACTACTATGTATAAAAGAGATACCTAATGAGAATCTACTGTACAGTGCAGGGAACTCTACTCAGGGCTCTGTGGTGACCTAAATGGGAAGGAAATCCAAAAAAGAGGGGATATATGTATATGTGTATAGCTGACTCACTTTGCTGTGCACCTGAAACTAACACAAAACTGTAAAGCAACTATACTCCAATAAAAATTAATACAAACTGAGAAAAAAAGAAAAGAGCTCGGGGAGAAAAATGTGCTGTGCTGTACCTGGTGTTTGGTCTAGAAATAGTGATTTCATACTAGGGGCGAGCGGCTACAACTTCGAGGAGAACGTTATCTATCAAAGACTCAGTGCAGTCAAGAGAGTTTTCAGGAGTGTTCATACACCTTTCCAGTCTGCAGTGTATACTTTGTGTCCATGTCAGCAAGAGAACGCACAATTTTAGGCATTGAGGAAAATTCTGGATTTTCCGTGGATGGAATAACCATGAAATTCCTGAGCAGTGGAAACCAACTGGAAGCCGGATGAGTAAAACATCCCACAGAATCTCCATTTTTCTCCTACAGTAATATAATTTGGTTAAGCGAGTACATTACTAAAAATCACGTTTCAGACTTGACATAGCAATGAAAAATAAACCAATGACCACCCGTTCTTAAGAAAGAGCCAATGAGGGTGTTTAGGATTAGTTGAGGAAAAGGCACAAAAAATCTCCAACGCTTCTTTCCTCCGCCTGCGGGTCCAGCTCTTTCTCTGTGGAGGCTTTTCCTGTTAGAAGTCGGTTTGATGGTTGTTGAGGGATCAGAAGACTTGAGGTGGTTACACAGAGAGAAGTTAAAAGAGTCATTAGGAATCAACAGCAGAAGACAACAACCGCACTTAGAAGATTTGCCCATCATTCCACGTTCCTGTCCCTGCCAGTGTAAACAGAGTGGGTCGGACCCTTCCCTCTGGAGGATGATGGTCATGTGGGTGAGGCGGGGTGGCAGAGCCTGGGTAGCAGGTCTGGGCAGCAGGATTCTTCCTTTCTGGGAGGCCCGCCTCTACTGCCAGCTTGGTTTGTACTACAGAAGAGCATGTACCAGGACCCTGCTCTCAAGGGGTGAGGTAGGAGGTCAGGACCCAGCACAAGAGGTGGTCGACCTCTGCAGGAAGAAACTGCCCCCCAGGGCCCAAGACCCTCAGCCGATGTCCAGGAAGGAGCCATTCTGACGATGTCCTGGTTGCCAGACCCCAGAGAGCAGAGGGGGTGGCCGATCTCTTTTTCTCCCTTTCCATCTTAAACCCGATGAGGAACAAATATAATGGGGCATTTTGGGAGCAAGAATGAATGAATGAATCATTAAAGCCAGAAGAGATTTTTGCTTCTGGTAAATTTCAGGCTGGGCATGTGGCCGTACGTGTCATCCCATGATTTGCCACAGCTGACAGGATGGATCAAGGTACCTTTTGCGGGGGGGCGGGGGTGTCCCTTCTGACAGCAGGCGGACATGAAGGGGATGTACAGACCTGTGCTCCACACGGCACGACTGTGTTCCGGGAGACCCCTCCTGGTCTCTGCAACTGAAAAGTCTTCAGTGGCGGTTCTGGTGTCACCAAATCTGGAAGTCCTCTGTCCTCTCTGTTGTAGGACTTACCACGAGGAGTTGTGATTTCCTGTTTTGTATCCTTATTTCTCCACGACCAGAGACTTGGTGAGGGGAGGGACAGGGTCTTAGCCAGGTGAGATTCCCATAACCAGGTGCAGGTAACTGGCACACTGTAGGGGCTTGAATGGATGATTAACAGCAGCATTAACGGATTTTAAAGAATGGGGTAGAGTGGGGGTAACACCTGAGCTGTTTCCTTAGCTCAGCACCTTGTGTCTGGGAGACTGATTTCATATCATGGATTTGGTTTTCTCTCTGCACAATTCATAGGTTTGCTTGGAGGATCTGAGAAGGGCCTTTGAGCCGCGTGGACTCCTGCTGCCTTTTGATGTTCAATGGTAGATAGTTTTTTTTTTTTTTTTTTTAACATCTTTATTGGAGTATAATTGTTTTGCAATGGTGTTAGTTTCTGCTTTATAACAAAGTGAATCAATTATACACATACATATGTTCCCATATCTCCTCCCTCTTGCGTCTCCCCCCCTACCACCCTCCCTATCCCACCCATCCAGGTGATCACAAACCACCAAGCTGATCTCCCTGTGCTATGCGGCTGCTTCCCACTAGCTATCTATTTTACGTTTGGTAGTGTACATACGTCCATGCCACTCTCTCACTTTATCACAGCTTACCCCTCCCCTTTCCCATATCCTCAAGTCCATTCTCTAGTAGGTCTGTGTCTTTACTCCTGTCTTGCCCCTAGGTTCTTCACAACATTTCATTTTTTCTTAGATTCCATATATATGTGTTAGTGTATGGTATTTGTCTTTCTCTTTCTGACTTACTTCTCTCTGTATGACAGACTCTAGGTCCATCCACCTCACTACAAATAACTCCATTTCGTTTTTTTATGGCTGAGTAATATTCCACTGTATATATATGTGCCACATCTTCTTTATCCATTCATCCGATGATGGACACTTAGGTTGTTTCCATCTCCTGGCTATTGTAAATAGAGCTGCAATGAATATTTTGGTACATGACTCTTTTTGAATTATGGTTTTCTCAGGGTATATGCCCAGTAGTGGGATTGCTGGGTCATATGGTAGTTCTATTTGTAGTTTTTTAAGGAACCTCCATGCTGTTCTCCATAGTGGCTGTACCAATTCACATTCCCACCAGCAGTGCAAGAGTGTTCCCTTTTCTCCACACCCTCTCCAACATTTATTGTTTCTAGATTTTTTGATGATGGCCATTCTGACCGGTGTGAAATGATATCTCATTGTAGTTTTGATTTACATTTCTCTAATGATGAATGATGTTGAGCATTCTTTCATGTGTTTGTTGGCAGCCTGTATATCTTCTTTGATAGTTGACCCTCACTAATCCTCACCGTTTGGGGATTTGGTGTTTATTTGCAAATCCACCTACTCACCCAAATGCCTTTGTAACCCTAAAGTCAGTACCACAGGGGCTGGGGGGCTTTCGCTGGTGGTCACATCAAGAAGCACAGGAGCAGGTCTTCTAACAACATACGCTCCCGGTGGGAGGGGAGGCCAAGCCTTCTGGGTTCGGCTCTCACAGTGAACAAGCCCTTTTGTTGTCTATTTAGTGCCATGTTTTCACTTTTTTAAAAAAATTGAAGTCTAGTTGATTTCCGGTGTTGTGTTAATTTCTGCTGTACAGCAAAATGATTCAGTTATACATGTATATATATACATGTTCTTTTTCATATTCTTTTCCCTTATGGTTTGTCACAGGATATTGAATAGAGTTCCCTGTGCTGTACAGTAGGACCTTGTTGCTTATCCATTCTGTATATGATAGTTTGCATCTGCTAACCCCAAACTCCCAATCTGTCCCCTTCCTCCCTCCCGCTTTTAGCGCCATGTTTTCTCGTGTTTGTGGTTTTTGTTGGTGATGTAGTCACTTGAAATTGTCCCCAAGCATCACTCTGAAATGCTGTCTGGTGTTTGTTACTCCAAGAAGGCTGTGACGTGCCCAAGTGTCAGTGCTGATGGCCGTGAGGTCCATGTTAATGAATCAGCCGTATATAGTGAATAAGGTGTCTGAAGTGGTCAGGGTTCTCCCGAGGAACAGAACCAACAGGATGGATATGTATATATAGACAGAGATTTGTTATAAGGAATTGGCTCATGTGATTATGGAGACTGAGAAGTCCCGAGACATGTAGTTGGCAAGTTGTGACCCAGGACGGTGGTTGTTTTAGGCCACTTTTTTTTTTTTTTTCAAATTAACAAACTGTAATTGTTTTCCCAAAGATACAATTTTTTTTCATACACATCCATCATACACTGTAACCAAAAAAAGCAGTGTACATGAAATAAGAGAAAATAAATTAAAAATCCATAGCTTAGGGAAGGAGGCTCTAGTCTGGAGCACAGCTGATTTTCCAGCAATATAAGGAGGCTCGAAAGTTTCTTTTATAAGAATGCCTGCTAGCAAGGGTTCCAGCCAGGGGGTTGGTTGGTCTGTAAGTCAGTCTTGAGTACTTGAAACAGTTCTGTGTTTGTTTTTTTTTTTCCTTAGCGTTTAGAATAGCCAACTTTGTCCGGCAATAGGCAGAGCTATCACGTCCAGGAAAAATGAGGGGGGGAACCACAGAGGCAGCGTGAGATCCAAATACAGCATTCAAAGGTAATTGGTCCAGTGGTGCCTGGGGAAGGAAGAAGGGGATGGCACTCCCGGGTTAGCATCTTCCTTCGGGAGTGTGTACCAGCCGTTTTTTTCGTGGATCTGCACCAAGGACTTGTAGGACTGCTGTACTGAGATTTGTCGGGCTGTATTGAGATTTGCTGGCTCCAAACTGCACTCCTGCTTTTCCCTTCACCAGTGCGGCACTGATCTGCATCATCACTGACTCTGTTGAGTAGGCACTGCTCCAGCCCTGCTTGGTGAGAAGTTCCATGCAGATGGCACCTCCGCCCAGAACATACCCTCCGGACAGGACTGGAGACACAACCCTGACAAACGGCGGGTCAAAGGGAAAGTTATCTTTAAAAGAAAAGTTTAGTAGGATGAAGTCAGCTCCTTCTTTCTCTTTGAGGATCTGGAGATCGTTGTGCAAAGCGCTGTCCTGGTCAACTTTGAGGAGTTTGACATTCCAATCATACAGACTGTCATTCACGAGTTCGACCGCATAGTTTCCACCTTTGAAACTCTGTGATTGGTATATACCCCTGAGCTCCTTCATCAGCCGGTCAGTAGCCTGCACCGAGCCAGACACCACACCATTTAAGTAATCTTGCCTCTGGTTCTTTTTAATTTTCTCTAGTATGGCCAAGTTTTCTTTTCCGATGCCATCATCTTCAGATTTCTTACCCTCAGCTGGCGCTTCTTCTTTCATTTCATAGTGATCTAGGTCTTCCGTGTCCTCAGGCATCTCTTCATCTTCCGAAGATACATCTTCCTGTGTACACTGCTCTGCTGGCAAGGGCTGATCCAGCAGCTCCACACCTGGATGCTGAGGGAGGTTATAGAGTTTACACAGGTCGGAGATGATCCTCTTCAGATGCTGCAATAGCAAAGTATTCCCTTCCTTTATGTCCACCAGCCTCTCCAAGACAGCAGCCAAGTTAGGGTCATCGGACTCCACTGACCAGATGGGGGGCACACCAGGGTATGACTCCGTGATGTTGCAGTGGATGCGGACGGGATCCCCAGCCACCGACCCCCGTGTGGGGAGATGCAGTCTGGGCGCGGCCGCCGCCCCGGCCCCTCTGGCCCCAGCCAGCAGGAACTCGCAGCTCAGCTCGTCCAGGCAGGCGCTGCCAATGCGGAAGCGCTCGTGGCCGCGGTGGAGGATGGGCTCGAGCAGCTTCAGCTCCCGCCTCAGGCAGGGCCCCGACCCCCGGGCCGCACCCCCCGACCCGGGCCGGCCCCTGGCCCCCCAGCTGCTGCCCCGGCCCCGGCTGCTGCTGCCCCTGCGGCTGTGGCTGCTGCATCCTCCGCTCCGCTCTGCTCCGGCCGCCGCCACCACCACCGCCGCCCGCACTTCCTGATCCCCGCTTCGCCAAGATGGCGCCCTCAGGTCACGTTTGAAAGCTGGAAAAGACCGACGTTCAGGCCCAGCAGGCAGGCCGGAGTTCCCTCTTACTCGGTCTTGTTGTTCTGTTCAGACCCTTATCTGATTAGGTGAGGCCCTCCCTCACTGGGGAGGGCAATCTGCTTCCTCAGTCCACCAACTCAAACACTACTCTCGTCCAGAAACACCTGGAATAACGTTTGGCCAAATAGCAGGGCACCCATGGCCCAGTCAAGCCAACACATAGAATTAACCATCACAGTGTCCTTGAACAGAACCACACATAAAACATGGTTAAGTAGCGATCTGTTGATGAAAATGTTGTGATCAGAGGCTCTTGGGAACCCCACAAGGCAACTTTACAGAACACAATTCCCACAAATAATGAGAATCACTGTGTGAAAACACATGGCCATGGCCGACCCTCAAAAGTTTCCTTTATATTCCATTACTTTTCTGACCCTACAGAAATAAACGTGTACAGGAGATCTAATCACATTCTGATGGGGGAGGGAGGGGGAGAGGAAGGAGGAAGAGAAGAATCTAAACCAACCCCTATTCTGGTGGCCACACCTTCTTAGTGCCCCATGACGCCCCAGTCGCTCCAGCTGGCCCCCATTCCACATGCTGTGTTGTGTAATTTTGGGGACCGGTGACCGTGCCTCCCATAGCGCTTTCTGTAATGGCGGGGATGTTGCTACATGCGCCACCCACGACAGCAGACACGGCTACACATGGCCGTTGGTGCTCAGAACGTGGCCACTGGGATTGAGGGTTAAATTTTAATTAATTCAAGTTGAATTTGCCGTGTGTGGCCAGTGGCAGCAACACAGGACAGTGCAGATTTGTAGGTCTGGTCCTTGGCCAAAGTTCTGTGATGTGCGTGCCGTGGACTCACAAGGCGGTGTAGTCGTATGAGGCGTGGGTTACAGGCTGGGAACAAGCTGGGAGCAGGGGACCTGCCGGCCCAGGAGGCCATGCACCCTCCTCCCTTCACTTCCCTCTGACCTCCCCACAGCTCTGCCTGCGAGTCCCGAGGACCGGACGCATCCGTGTGTCCTCAGCGCCCGGCTGACAGCGTTGTCTGCGGCCCCTTCCTCCAGCCCCGTGGCCCTGGTGGGGGACCTGCTCTCTGGCACCTCCAGAACCAGAAGAGCTTGCTCTGCAAGTGGCTCACAGAACTGCCAACCTCAGCTTGCTGCTAGGGCATTTGAGAAAGGACCCTTTTATCCCTCGGTTGTTAAGATTTCAGAGTTTCTGACCAAGGGAAGTGGAGAATCTGTCAGAGGTGCGTATTGCAGGGTGGCAGGCCCTCTGGTCGCTGTGGGGTATTTACCTGCACGGCTGCAGAAAGAGGTGCAGCTGCAGTCGCGAAAGAATGGAGGGAGCCATGGTCAGTCTTGCCTAGTTAAAAGGCTAACGTGCCCCTGGCAACTGGCAAAATGCTGTCTCCTTTAATCCCGCCACTAAGTGGTGAAGTGGGGCTTTGTCACCTGCATCGCGTGGACGGGGAGATGGAGATCCTCAAGTTGCCCACGGCCCCAAGTTGGCAAGTGCTGGAATCAGGTGTGACAGTGGGTCCCAGGATGCCACGGGCTTTTCCGATGGAAGGGACCGTGGCGTGTCCCAGCCAATGGTCCCCTTTCCTGCCCTAAAATCAAGCTCTTCTAAAACCAGTAACCCCAACCATTATAGGAAAGAGCCATCTGGGGGGAAAAGGGTTTTTTAGCGCCAGACTTCCTCTTCATCAGTCTAACAAATTGAAGAAAAGTGTAGGTGAGGAAGACAACCCACTGGTGACGTAACCTGCCGTGGGTACGGTGAACGGGGCTTAACCGGCACTTGAAAGGTGTCTTTAAATTGTCGAAGGGCAGAACTGCTCGTGACAGAGAGGACTTGGCACTGCCCTCAAGTGTCCCCAAGTACAATGGGAAGACTTCTGGAAGCCCCACATACCTCTCCTGGGAAAGTAAATGACCCCAAGAGAGAACTAACTACATGGATCCCCCGGCCAGGATTGTGGCTGCGGACTTCACCGACGGCCTTTAATTTCCATCCAGCGTTAATACCGGATTTTGACGTGGAGCTGTTCCTGCTAGAAATCTGCCTACATTTAATAACATCATTTCTCGGCCCGCCAGGTGCCTCTGATATCCGTAGCGGAGAGAACATGCAGAATTTTCCTCACCGCAGGGGATGGGGGCCAGGTAGTTTGTTCATATAAAAGTAGCAGGATTTCTCTTCTTTATACCAGCAAAATAACAGGGTAGGCAATTGATGGGGTTACATCGTGATCTTGGGCAGGGTGTACAGTGGAAGCCACTCCCGACTGAGAGCTGCTCCCTCAGCCAGCCACTCCAGGTGTCTGACAGCCCCAGGCTCTCAGACACAAAGTGGCCTCTCGTCAGGGAAACGGAGCCCCTGGGAGCCCCCTCTGTGCCCGGGCCTGGGTACCGGCAGGAGAGCAGCCATGTGTGTGTGATTCTTTAGATGGTTAGAGCCAGGCTGGGGGATTTGTGAGGCTTTGTGATACCCAGTGGGGCGCGTGGAAGGAGCCGTTATTGGAGCAGCAGAATCTTTTAGGCGCTGACTTCCCTCTTTCCCAAGTGATTGTGGAATAGACTGGTCTGCGTCACCTAAAGACAAGTGAGTGAGGGCTGTGGGTGGCAGTTCCTTCCCCGGACCGGCCAGATACTGACGGGGATCACCTGGGGAGGACCTTGAACTGTGTCACGTGCTCAAACCCTGTGACCTGCCCGACTCCACGCGGTTCGGCGAGTCCTCGACCTGCGTTTCGTATACTCGTCATTCACCAAAACCTTGCTTAGCTGTTTGGATTTTCACCTATGGAAGGGGAGTCTTTGCTTTCTCCTTGGTGTACAGTGGCACCCTACCTGGGGGTGTTCTAAATATTTAACAACCAGCAGGACCCAGGCTCCCACCAGCTGGAAAAGGTGATCCCCGTGAACTGCCCTTCCAGCCAGGTCCCCTCTCTCCTCTCCACAAGTACCATCTTTGGATGGTGCCGTGTGATACCATCAGGAAAAATGGTCTAAGGCTCATCAAGAAACTAGTGGGGAGACACTGAGCCTTGTCACTGTGTGTGTGCTATCGCTCCACGAACTTGAACTTAAACACCTAAACTACACTGTGGAAGGTTGCATGGGTTTGTTTGCTCTCACACACTGTTGGTTATTGGAAAAAACAGAGCTTAGATGTATGGAGTTACATAAATAAGGTTTAGGGAGTTCCTTAAAAGTGGTCCAGCTTCTTTAGTTTAACGTTCAAGGACATCCTCCATCTGACCTTAAAGTTCCCCTTCCTCCCTCCCTCTTATTTATTTTATTATTTTTTTTGTAGGTAGTTGTACTATGAAGTTTATTTCGCTGAATAAATTTGCTTTGTTTTGATTGACTGATTGATTGATTTTTGGCTGTGTTGGGTCTTCGTTGCTGTGCGCGGGCTTTCTCTAGTTGCGGCAAGCGGGGGCTACTCTTTGTTGAAGTGCGCAGGCTTCTCATTGTGGTGGTTTCTCTTGTTGCAGAGCATGGGCTCTAGGCGCGTGGGCTTCAGTAGTTGTGGCACGCAGGCTCAGTAGTTGTGGTTCGCGGGCTCAGTAGTTGTGGCGCACGGGTTTAGTCGCTCCGCGGCATGTGGGATCTTCCTGGACCGGGGCTCAAACCCATGTCCCCTGCATTGGCAGACGGATCCTTAACCACTGCACCACCAGGGAAGTTCCTCTCTTATTTATTGACCGACCCCTTATGCTGTGTTGTGTATGTTCCCTGCACGAGACCCACCTCCCACATGGTATTTGGGGCCTGTCTCTTTTCTCGTCCTGCTCCACACCCCCTTCCTGGAGGATTTTCATCCTTTCTCCAGGTGCCTTGTGCCCCGATGGCCCCCGAGATGTGTACAAGCCACACACCTTCCTTGAGGCCCAGACCCCATGTCCGATAACCTGCTAGTCACCACCTCTTGGACGTCTCCCGGCACCACAAACCCTGCATGCCCAAAGCTTTGTCCTCACTTGCACGTCCCCACGGCCTCTCTGTGTGTCTGTCAACCTGACATCAGCCCTGCCCGGCTCCTCACCCGGGACCTCCTCTGCAAACGCCCCTCTCCTGTACGCCTGCCTCACATTCCTGCTGAAGTTCCTGTGCTGGCCCCGGCTGAGTGTGTAAGGTAAACCCCAGACCCCAGTGTCCTGGTCTTTCAAGTAGAACCCCGGCTAGTCCTGACCTGCCTCCCTCTGCTCCGATGATCCACACGCCCTCACTCTGGTCATCCCAGGCTCCACACCTTTCAAGGTTCTGGACTTCGCACATGCATCCTTGGGACCTGGAATACCCCTTTACTCTTTCTGATTGTGGTACTACCCATAGGAAGTGCACTGTGCACTGGAGTTGGTTGAAGAGTGAATTGTATTTAATCCTTAACTTCTCCAAGCCTCAGTTTCCCCCTCGTCAAGGTGATAAGAATACACCCATGGACATTCAACAGTGAATACCTACCTGGGTGCCTGAGTCCAGATGGGGGTTGTGCCAGCACCTGTTCCTGAAGGGCTCAGCTCCGTGGGGGCAGGGGAGACACACAGATGAAGCGTGTGATAGGCTCTAGGGTGGGGTGTGGACAGACACCCTGGAGGCCCATCTTGAGAGTTGGGAAAGGCTTCATCCAGGGGGCATTGTTTTCATGGAGGGGCGCAAGGGACCATTATGATGGCTGCTGGATTTGGGACAGTCTTAGCCAGGCCCTGCACTGAGCGCTTGACTTGTGTAATCTCAGTTAATGCTCACAACACTTCTCTGAGGTAGACACTGTTATTGTTATTATGCCCCCAGCTGCAGGGTGGGTGGGGAGTCTTGGAAATCCTTTTGAAGAAAGTCACAACTCAGCTAAGACCACAAGCTGACTGGCAAGGGCTCGGTTGATCAGGTCTGTCTCATGAGGCAGAACCTTTGAACAGGTCATGCCCAGGACTCACTCAGAGGTGAGGGACTTGGAGCCCGACCTGCTTGGGAATGAGGTGAACTCCTCATGCAGAGATTGGAGAGCAAATGAAGAAGGGCGGCAAGACAGGAGGACAGCAGCAAGGACCCCCCACGAAGGGCCTTGTCTGTCACTTTGAGAAGTTGATATATCATCTCAGACCAGTGAAGAGACACTGCAGGAAAAGATACACGTCCCCTCTTTAGATGGAGCACGTTGACTATGGTGTGACCACCAGACAAATGAATGGGTGGATGGATGAATAAGTGATGTATAGATCAATGATAGATGGGTGGATGGACGGATGATGGATGATGGCTGGAGAAGGAGATAGGTGGATAGATGGATAGATGTACTGTGGATGGGTGGGTGGGGATAGGTGGGTGGCTGTATGGTGGCTGGATGGATGGTGGATGGATGGATGGATGATGGATGGATGGATGGTGGATGGGTGATGGATGGGTAGATGGATGGATGGATGGTGGATGGGTGATGGATGGGTAGATGGATGGATGGATGGTGGATGGGTGATGGATGGGTAGATGGATGGATGGATGGTGGATGGGTGATGGATGGGTAGATGGATGG